>JACXGM010015823.1:0-20990 GCA_016801145.1 Umbra pygmaea
GCAGAAAAAGACCATAGGGACGAGTCTCTGCAGAAAAAGAGCAGGGACGAGTCTCTGTAGTAAATGACTAGGGATGAGTCCGTAGAAAACCATTAGGGATGATTCTCTGTAGAAATATATTAGGGATGAGTCTCTGTGGAAAAAACACTAGGGATGAGTCTCGGTTAAATAATTAGAATGCAGGGAGTCAATGTGAGACAACATGACATGGCTGCAGACACAACATGATAAACATCTTTGGATCAGGTGCACTGGCCTCTGGCACAGTCACACTAAAGTGAAACTTAAAAATGTTTTTGCAGGATTAGAAAGTGTGAATTCATATCTGAATCAAATGAGCACCATTTGGTTTAGGCCTAAACTCTTACATCACAGGTCATGTGAAGTGGACAAAAAACCTGTCAACCTTTAGTTTACGTGTGTCAGCGCTGACTACCGTGATGGAAAAATATAGGAGGTAGGTACCATATCATCCAGAGCCTGACTAGATCAAATCTGATAGCCAGCAAGGTGAAAAATCTGTCTTTCGGACAAACGACCATAATTGCTCGCTGGTCGTTGCTGGAAAGATGAGATTCAGGGACATGTTCTCAATTATTATTTAGCTGAACAATCGCTCAGTGGCATTATGTTAGGGATCTGAGGGATACAGCACATATGGACATTGAATTAACAGTAAGGGATTCAGTAGGAACTGTCTGTGTAGTCCTGGTAGTGACCAAGGCCAGCCAGCCAGGAGGGAGGGAATCAAGCAGGTCTGCCAATATGACCTACTGGACATCAACAGTGATCCAAGACCCAATGAGGGAACCTGCGGTTAGGACTAAATCCTATCTAGGGACTGGAGAGACACTATGGAAGAGGCCAGGAAAGCCCAAAGGACATGATTAACTGGGACCTAACCTGTTCCTCAAACATTTGGCCATACAGACAGGAAAACCTTAGGGGCTTGGGAAATAACCCTGACTGAGTTATCTTAATCTATGTTTGGTCTAAGATTATTGGTTTCCAAATATGGTCGCCTTGTAAACCGAAAAGTACAAAATTTTTCAGCCTTGTACAAACATATCCATGAAGAAACTCATTGGGTTCCTGGTGATCAGATGACTAGTTGGGGTAATCTGGGACAGTACTTGGGAACCACGGTCTAAAGTAAAATGTACGTTTCCAGCCGTACGTGGCCCAAATTGCTGGCGGTGGCTAACGTGGACACTGCTAGCTGCCTTTATGATAAAAAGTATTTTTTGTATTTTTGTAAAACTGATCATTGATTTTCAGGAAAAAGTTATCATGTAATGTTAAACAAATGTAGGAAAATCTTTTTCTGATGTACAAAGAACAATGCACATCTGATATTTGATTTAAACCAAAACTTAGATTACACACACTAATCAAAAAGAACATCCCAGAAGCATATGTTTGAATCTGACAAAAGACAGTCAGTTTTTGACAGAGTTAAAATGTCCCTTATATGCATTTGACATTGCTTAGTTTATTTATAAAACATGCGGGAAAATAAGTATTATTTGCATAGTGTATATGGAAGATAAGTGCTGTAGCTGTTTGTATTAGTGACATTACTATCTATATCTTTTTTCATGAATTATGAGTGACCACAATGATATGTCAGATGCCATAAAGTGTCATTGTGCACACTCAAAATACAGTAATTTTATACACAAATAAAGACAGGGATATCAGTAAAACAACAGTGAAATCATGCACCACAAATGTGTATGACAGTAAAATAAAATAAAAATCAGTAACTAAATGTAATGTATTTTGATATGACTGTTAATAATCCTCCGCATTATTAGGTAGGAAAGTCTGCATGGCAGAACAGGGCACAGTCTGTCCTTCAGTCACACCTACTCAGCACTGGTAAAAAGTAGAAACGTAGCTATATAGTGTAACCATAGCAATTATCAGACCAGGGAAAGAGCTGAAGCAATTATTGTGGTGATTCTTACATTAAATGTACATCCACATCATTCCAGTTGCCTGAGTTGGAGTAATTTTATAAATGCTGGAGACAACTGGTCATTGGATAAGGGTTATTGACATATTCAGGAGGTTTTTCTTAAATTCATAGCTGTGCATACATGATTACTTTGGGCACACAATGTGCCAGAACTGGCTACGTATTTACACCAACACATGGTCATGTAAAGAAGTGCCGCGTCCCTCGGCTCTTGTCGAACACTGAACTCTAGGGCCAGCAACCGGGGCTGTTGTCAGTGCGGTCGAGGAGGGGGGAGCTGCACGTAGACGGTGTTCGGTTTCACAGTCTGTGTCCACACACATGTAATCAAGACACACGGCGAGTGTTAAAATGTCACAACCTCCAACTGCAAGCTACCGAATGTGGTTTACATCTGAGGAGACCTAGAGAGGGAATGTGCTCAGGGATGGGTTGCCCATTGATGTGGCTAAACTATGGTAGCCAGTTAGGTTTATAGTGATTCAGCGGAAGGCTGTGTCTGGCTGACAGGAAAGCCACAGTCACTCACCACTGATACACCTATGGTGAAGCCAACACACACTCGTCATCTTCTAACTCCAACCAAAACTAAGTCTGAAATGTGGGGTATATTGTATTCATTTCCAAAGCCTTTGTCACCCACGATGAAATCAGGATGGTCTCTCGTTTGTATGTTCGTTCGTTCACACGTGTCAACATCCTGGTCATTCAGTTTCAGGCCTCAGCATCTGCTGTGTCTCAACTGGAGAGTTGCAGTCTCTAAAGCCGAAGGTCACAGATTTGATTACCGCTCAGATCTGCACACAAAATCTGGGGTAGAAATTTGCCTACATATTTAAAACAACATTGTGGCTTACTTCTTAGTGACTCGGTATAACTGGTAAATGCTCATGAACAACAGGTTATCTTTCTGCCTTGTTCCAAAAAAGTGAAGACAGGTCTTGTGTTCAATATCCTGTGTGTAAGTCTTCCCATCACCATGACGACTGGGCCAGTAAGTCCAGGACGCCGCCAAGAGGTCTGGAGATCTCACACACTGCATTATGCAGCACTGGAAGTTGGCTTTAGTTTCACCTCCCAGGACACACACACACACGTTACTATCCTTGTTGACACCAAGAAATTATCTATAAATTCTAATTCCCATTTCCCAACCCTTTAAATAAAACTTCACCTTTAACCAAACTCTATTTCCTACATCTTATTGTAGCTCAAACCATTAAACCTGATCACTACACCTAATATACAAAGCTTCCTCGTGGAGAACCGTGATGTGTTGCCACTATACTTGCTTGCTTGCATGTCCAATACTAAAACAACGGCAGAGACACACACACTCATGCCTGTGTGCCTTGCTCTGCCAACCAGAGTTCCTCAACAGTAGTGTGAAGCCTGTGACGATGGCTCCAGTCAGGACAGCATAATAAAGTTATCTCGGGTTCATCTATAATTGAGAAGCTGCCTGCTGTGACTGCTGCTGCGGCTGGAAACGGAACACAGATATCGGGACCAGCTAGGCATACACATTCAGGATAGTGTGCCAGGGTTCAGCTGATCCTGGGACAGCTAGAATAGGACTCTGGCTGGCATATACTGTCCACTGAGTTAGCTGTAGCTGAACCTGGATCAGTCAGTCGGCTGGCTTCTTACATTAGTACGCCTGAGAAGAGGCATCAGGGTCAATGGCAATGTTGGATGATTCTCCATCTAATGAAATCTGTGACTGGAGATTAGATGTAGCAGGCATGGCAGCTTTAATGAGTTTGGGAATGAACAGAGAATATCATCCAACAAAACAAATCTAATTCGTCAGATGGGAGATTTAACGGTTTAAATTAATTACTGTAAAAATGCTTTTCAAAACTGCCTGATGCCAAGGCAAATACTTTACCATTTTGTATTTAGCATATGCTCGTATTCTGATCGACTCAAAGTTGAATTTGTGCCTAGCTCAAGGGCATATCAAGTGACTTTTCAGCTAGTCGTCTCCGACGTTGAAGCCAGCAACTTTTCTTATACTGGCCCAACACGAACTACTGGTCTATCTGTTACAGGCTGCTATCTGTATATGGGGAAATGTGTGTTCATTGAAATGTAAAAACAGTAAGAGAAACGTAGAGTATGGATGACTCTAATATGAGATTAAGGCCATGCTTCATCGTAGCATGTTCTAGCAAACACGGAACAAATTGATGACGAGATGTGTCCTCCAAAGCACATTGGATGCCAGTGGTTCTTGGAATGCTGCGCTCTCAAACAGTCCGAAAAGTAATCTCTGTGACATTAGAGGAAACACACCGTCCTATATCCTACCTGCACCTAAACGCAACGAGAAGTTCATAGTGTGACAATGCAGGTCAAATATATAGACTGCTAACTCCACATAACTGTATGTGGCCCAAACGTGACCACTGGGCTGGATCTTATAGTATTCAATGATGCAACTAACTTCAAGGCAGGGAATTTACAATATGCGTAAAACAGGGACCCCCAGCTCCATCCTGAATGTCATGGCCAGTTTAGCACTTTTAGTCCATAACTAGGCTTAATCGGTGTCCATGAAATCAGCCTTTTAAAGTTTCGTTTTAGGTAGCTGCCCACGGTTTCTAGATTACTACACTATACATTTATAAATCTGTGACGGCATGCCATTTAATGTGTAATTTTCAGATAAATTACCTGGTAAAAATGTTTAATCTGTGGAAAAGAGGAGCATTCCTATAAATACATTAGATAATTGAGTAGACATCACACATAGAAGGTATTATAATAACAGTTATTATTTAAAAATGTAATTAAGAATACCGTGAGGAACCAAACGAAAACTGGGCTGTGAATACGCTTGCAAATAAAGCAGACCACATTTAATATGAGATCGTCATTGGTCAGCTACTTTAATAGATCAGCATCCTATGCTGTTAACAAGCATCGATACGTGTGGAAACATCGATACGTGTGTGGAAGCAGAGATTCTTAAATATACACTGCATAGTTGAACAAAGACAGTCCGCCATATTTGTAATCGCAAAACTATTTTTAGGTTCCCCATTTTAGTCTGGATGTGTAGAATATTGTTGATATTACATGAACAATCTAAGTAGAATCATCGCCTTACCGTAGTTAGCTTGAAACCTGACTTGTTCTCAGGGCTGTTGGAAGCATATCCTGACCAAGTGTCAGTCAGGGAATACACAACAAATGTATGACATATGGATTGCTAAAGTAGAGGAAGTCCCATTGACAGAGCTGTCCATCAAAACAGAGCTATATGGTGATGTCTAATGAGTTTGCAAGGCAGGGGCAACCTCTAGAGAGGCCCAAACAGATGTAAATATTGCTGAAAATAGCAGAATGCATCTTTAAGGTTACATTGTATTTGTTGCGATGTTTAGTTAAATAAGATGGATGAACATCATTTAGGTTTACTGATGAGATCAGGGTGCTGCTTGCTGTCCATTATTGTCTACCTGAATGCCAGGATCAATATGGCAGCAGTGCTTTGGCTCTAAAAGTGTTCTCTGAAAGTAATGGACACGTTTGCATGTTTCAATAACTATTGCCTGACAGCCTTTAGAGTGATTTGTATTGAACAGCTCTTCATTCTGACACTGACTTATTGCTAGTTCACTGAGTTGGTATTTACTACTGTGTTTTGTGTGGTTTTCTACACTGAGTTGGTATTTACTACTGTGTTTTGTGTGGTTTTCTACACTGAGTTGGTATTTACTACTGTGTTTTGTGTGGTTTTCCCATTTACTGTAGTTGTCTTAAAATGTATTAACATATTCACTCTGGAAGAGAATAGAGTTTCTGCTAAATTAATAAAATATAACAGCTGCTGGTCAAGGAAACAATGATTCCCAAATTAACTGCTCTTTTTGAAAATATAATTTTTGTAAATTGTCTAGAACAAAATCACATGTGTGGTGAGTCACTCAGTTTTCCTCCAGATTTGCATAATGCTATTACTACTATTTGAGCTGGGAAAAAAAGGATCTGTGGATGAGATTGCCATGTTCACAAATTTTTTTTAACATATATTTTAATCGCACAGAAATACTTTTAAGTTTTACAATACAAATGTGTGATTTAATTTCAATGCATTTGAAGCTCAACGAAGAGATGTTAGGAAGTTTGTGTCAAAAACTTTAGACTCACCAAAAAGACTTAGTAGTACCAGTAGTGGTAGTAGTAGTAGTAGTAGTAGTAGTAGTAGTAGTAGTACCAGTAGTAGTAGTAGTAGTAGTAGTAGTAGTAGTAATGCCAAGGGAAGAAGTAACTTCAAACAGCATCAGAGAAGTACTGTGTTACTGAATTAAACAACGGATAAGAGTTACAGTAACAATGTTCATTATCATATCTATGTCGATAGATATAAAGTCAACTCCACGATATACTCTGGACTAGTGCAGAGATGGGCATAAATACTTATTTTACCTGGTCATTAGGGGGTTAGGGTTAATGTTGCACACCTTTTATCACTCTATTGTAGAAGATAAACACTGCTGAGTTGATTCCTTGGGTGCTTAAATCAGTTTCTGTGATATCAGAGCTCCACTCTGCAACACTAGTCACTGGTCATTTCAGTTGGCCATCTTAAAACATTCAAAAATGTCCTTTCTTTTATCAAAGGGCTTTTTCCAATGACATTTAGGAAGCTAGTTTTTCATGGCAGGGATGGCTTACAGGTAACTTGCGACTCTTTTGTGTAGAGTCAGGACCCTGGGAAACTAGGGCGCAGATGGCTCAGTGGTTTGGGAGTCAGACTGATAATCGGACGATTGCCGGTTCAATTCCAGACAGTGTCAAATATCGTTGTGTCCTTGGGAAAGGCACTTTACCCTAAGTTGCTCGAGGGTAATGTCACTGTATTCACTGTAAGTCGCTCTGGATAAGAGTGTCAGCTAAAATGACTAAAATGTAAATGTAATGAAACTAAATCAATGTGGAACTCCAGAGTTTAGTCTTTCTTTAGAGTTTTACTCAAAAGTGTAATGAAATTAATGTGACAGTTTGACTCAATGGAGAGTTCGGAGATTGCATTTGATATTGGCAGGAAAGGTTTCCCAACCAGTCCTGGTCATTCTACAAATCATTGCCCCTTCTGTACACCCAACTTTTGATGGCAATTCCTGTGCCTACCACTGTGATGACGGGAAACGGGGGTGTATTCTGTCTGCTACTGAAAAGGCATTTCACCACGGTTAGTACCGGTACTTGCTCCTACACTGCCCTTTTAGAACAGATCTGTCAGCAGTGCAAGTATGAGTAACTACAACTCCTAACACTTCTTTTGTAGAATAATTGATAGGTGTTAAGAAGCATGCACACATCTAGATAAACAACAAACTTCAAATTCCTGGTCATGGAAATGCTTAGGCATAGTGAATTGTAACAGTGAACCCAAAACTCTTACATTGGGAAGACAGGCGCAAGTAACAGAGAACAAATACACAATTTGGACATTGCTTAGGTGTTAATATGCATCAACTCAATAACGGTTATCTACGCAAAGTGGAATCACAGACTTGAGCGTGCAGAAACCCCTCCCTCCCCCTCAAACACACACAACCAACTAATGTCACAACAACGTCTGCAGCATTCGCAACCGGAAAACCAGACTGTGAGGAAATACAGTAACAGCAACCAGAGTAGATGAATTCCCTTTTCTCTCTGAGTGAGCACTGTGTTTTTGTTATGTTTTCACCGTGGCTACAATATCTGTTGTTCCACGGCATGCGGCAATATATGAGGATCGTGGATTGAGTTTACCACAGATTCGGTCATGTTAGTAGAAATGTAAAATAATTAAAAGTGGTTAGGTTGAAATACCCATCAGCGCACGCACTTAACGCAAGTTTGGGTGCAAATCCCCCATCCAGATCCAATAATGATTAAAAATGACATGGTCCTTGACTTTACAATGTCGACATCAATGAAAAGACGCATTAAAATAAAAAAATATTCAAACACTGTTTCATTGCATCAGGAAACGCAAGGCATTATTGATTGACTCTGTACATGTGATAAAATGTTGTGATGTTAGGCATTCCTGAACCAAACAGTGACCCACATTTATTATGTAGCAATATAGCTAAAGCTAGCATCATGCCATGCTAACCGGCTGGCTAACAACATCAAACGACTTCACTCAATGCAGACAAAGGCAGTCATTTCGAGTAGTACACATTTTAAACATCATAACATTGCCTAACTATAGCTATTAGCACCATGCCGGATGGGGCGATCGAACAGAGAGCCGCGGCCGCCACGATGATCTAGCTAGACGGCTGCAATAAAGGGAAGACACAAGGGAAGGCGCATGAAATCAGCATGTACCAAAAATACCCAATTATCGACCCAAAGAACCCGGCGGTGTGTAACTTGTTTCCTACCTCCAGTTCCGTCAGAATTTTCGTTTAAACTGCCTGAAGAATCATGGTGACTACCCACACAACCACCCATGGATATTTTAACTGCGCTACCCCCGCAGACCCTCTTGTTTTATTTTCCCCCTTCCTCAACTCTTCCTCTCAGAATAGAAATTGACAGGCGCGGGCATCAGCTGGGGCCGGGAAGAGGCGGAGTGAGCGCACAGCATCACAAGGTGACCGCTCTCCAAAGAGAAAAGAGGGTAACTGCGAGGGGGAACTATAGCGGTAGGCTCGCCGGAGAATGGGCGGATGACGGGGGGGACACGGGGGAAGACTGGGACATCACTGAGCTTGATGCAACTGTGATCAATTAATAGTATAAAGCACTGTCCCTCATGCAAAGAAATATGGGTAAGCAAGCATCTGGGTAAAAAATATTTATAATATATACAGTGCCCTCCACCAGGGGCGTTATTTCAGCAAAAGTCGAGGTATGGCAATTGGACATAATGTCAAAAACCTACTATGCCAGGGGTAGGCAAGTCCGGTCCTGGAACGCCGAAACAGTTCAGATTGTTGGTTTCTCTTTCTAACAAGGGACTGGTTAATACCTGGGAAAGCAGGTGATTGCAATTAAACTACTAGGTAAAATAAAAAATCTGAAGTGTTTCGGCCCTCCAGGATCGGAGTTGCCTACCCCTGTTATTGAAAACAGTTTTAACAGACATGTATCTCTCTTTCACATCATTCATCATTTCTATTTTTGCGCTCATTTCAGCAATATAGACATAGAGCTGAGGTCTAATTACCATTAGTAAAGTTTTTTTTCTTCACAGAAATTATGCTATTCTGTAGTTGGCAAATACACAACCAAACAAAAGGCAAATTTGACCAAAAATATACAAATCTATTGTAATTTCTAAGTACTAAGGCCAGACCACACAGGCTGATTTGAGTCTTGAATAACATGTTTGAAATCATTCATTAACAGAAGAAAAACTGACATAATTTCTGCAGGGTGTTTGGCACTTATTTAACTGATATTCATATTCACCGACGGGCATATTAATGACCTATCAGAGGTCTATTTCCTTATTATAGACAAATAGGCCTGAATGTGTGCATATTGTGCAATACTTTCAGATTGTGCTACCTAAGGTCCAAGTGCACTCTGAAAAAGGTCTCTCCTTTCTATGGGGCACCATACACTGTCACTGAGTTCACAGGTCCAACTGCACACAATGACACCGGCAATCAGTGCTAAACCTCAGAAGATCCAACATATTAAATCACATCTGATCACCTAATTGCTTCTAATGTTACATCAATATTCTTTGAAAAAGCCAACAATTGTTAACTATAGTACAATTCATCAAATAGCACCAGGCTGCTGTCTGTGATTATTTGCTCTATAGATTAGAAGGAAGACTTTCACATTTTACCTTCTGGTGCGCTAGGCTCATATTTGTTTAGTCCATAAGAGGGTAGCGTCTGGGCCTTAACTGAGCAAAGTCTGTCACCAGATCATCCATGTTTAATGTATTTAGCAGTGTAGATTCCACATCCATAAGCATAGGTGGGGTAATCTGTCATCACTCGTTCTGAGATTTTTTTATTGTGGATGTTTTTCCCAAATTTTAAATCTCTCATTGGACGCTGTACAGTCATGGTCAAAAGTTTTGAAAATGTCACAAATACAAATGTTCAAAAAGTCTGCTGCCTCAGTGTTGATGGCAATTTGCATATACTCCAGAATGTCATGAAGAGTGATGAAATGAATTCCAATGAATTGCAAATCCCCTTTTTGCCATGAAAATGGACTTAACCCCCCCCAAAAAATTTCCACTGCATTTCAGCCCTGCCACAAAAGGACCAGCTGCCATCATGTCAGTGATTGTCTCGTTAACACAGGTGAGAGTGTTGGCGAGGACAAGGCTGGAGATCACTCTGTCATGCTGATTAAGTTAGAATAACAGACTGGAGGCTTTAAAAGGAGGGTGGGGCTTAAAATAATTGTTCTTCTTCTGTCAACTATGGTTAGCTACAAAGAAACATGTGCCATCATCATTGCTTTGCACAAAAAGGGCTTCACAGGCAAGGATATTATTTCAGGCAAGATTACAAGTAAATCAACCATTTATCGGATCATCAAGAACTTCAAGGAGAGAGGTTGAATTGCTGGGAAGAATGCATCAGGGCGCCCAAGAAAGTCCAGAAAGCACCAGGACCATCTCCTAAAGTTGATTCAGCTGCAGGATCGGGGCACCACCAGTGCAGAGCTTGCTCAGGAATGGCAGCAGGAAGGTGTGAGTGCATCTGCACACACAGTGAGGCAAAGACTTTTGGAGGCCTGGTGTCAAGAAGGGCAGCAAAGAAGTTACTTCTCTCCAGGAAAACCATCAGGGACAGACTGATATTCTGCAAAAGGTACAGAGATTGGACTGCTGAGTACTGGGGTAAAGTCATTTTCTCTGATGAATCCCCTTTCCCATTGTTTGGGCCACCTGGACAATACCTTGTCTGGAGAAGACAAGGTGAGCACTACCATCAATCCTGTATCATGCCAACATTAAAGCATCCTGAGACAATTCATGTGTGGCGTTGCTTCTCAGCCAAGGGAGTGAGGTCACTCACAATATTGCCTAAGAACACACCCATGAATAAAGAATGGTACCAACACATCCTCAGAGAGCAACTTCTCCCAACCATCCAAGAACATTTTGGTGATGACCAATGTCTTTTCCAGCATGATGGATTACCTTGCCACAAGGCAAAAGTGATGACTAAGTGGCTTGTTGAACAAAACATGGACATTTTGGGTCCATATAGCCAGGTAACTCCCATGACCTTAATCCCATTGAGAACTTATGGTCGATCCTCAAGAGGCGGATGGACAAACAAAAACCCACAAATTCTGACAAACTCCAAGCATTGATCATGCAAGAATGGGCTGACATCAGTCAGAAGTTCATTTACAGCATGTCAGTGCGGATTGCAGAGGTATTGAAAAAGAAGGGTCAACACTGCAAATATTGACTCTTTGCATAAACTTCATGTAATTGTCAATAAAATGATTTGACACGTATGGAATACTTGTAATTATACTTTAGTGTACCATAAGAACACTGAAGCAGTGTGGAGACCAAAACTTGTGACATTTTCAATATTTTTGACCATGACTGTTGACATAGTCAATGTCACAGCGATGCGGAACAGCTTGATAAGCTGAGAATGCACTTGAGCTGAGCTTGTTGAAGGTGGACAAGATGCCTTCCTCATCATCACCATCATCTTTCTAACTCAAGAAGATTATAGGGCCTTGGCTGATCTGACACTGGGCTTGTAGTACTGTGGTTGAATATGCACTGGCAATGGCGAATACAGGCTATAATGGATGCTGGAATATTGTCTGTCGTTCCTCGTGGGACACAGTACTGAAGTTGGTTTTAAGGCCTGACTGCTGTTGATGTTGATCGGCTAGAATAGCTACAGCTGTAGGCTTGGATGTAGTGTTACAGCTGCCTGGCTAGACTGAGGAGGGGACACACTGGCACCTGCTCCGGAGCAACACTGCCCCACTTGACTGCGTTGTACTACATACAACTTTACGTTGTCTGAAAAATCCATCAATTGATATTTGTTTTTTCATTTTCGTATCATCTCATGTTCATTGCTTGTTAAATTAAAACTTATTAGCCTCAGATTTGTCTTCCCGCCCCGAATTATATTTAGGTTTAGCAACGTAATACGTATCGTAACCTAACCGTTATAAACACAGAACCACACACAAAACGTGCAATATGAATAGACAACATACATTATAGATACAGTGTGCGATTTGGGAAAAACAGAGTGGGCAAGTTAAAAGAATAAGTCAAGCTTGTTTTATTGAACCCAAGGCAAATTGATCGAGAATGCGTAGACAAGGGCGTGAGAAAACGATAAGCCCATATTTATTATGCTATATACAGGTCCTTCTCAAGAAATTAGCAAATTGTGATAAAGTTCATTATTTTCCAAAATGTAATGATAAAAATTAAACTTTCATATATTTTAGATTCATTGCACACCAACTGAAATATTTCAGGTCATTTACTGTTTTAATACTGATGATTTTGGCATACAGCTCATGAAAACCCAAAATTCCTATCTCAAATAATTAGCATATCATGAAAAGTGTCTCTAAACGAGCTATTAACCTAATCATCTGAATCAACTAATTAACTCTAAACACCTGCAAAAGATTCCTGAGGCTTTTAAAAACTCCCAGCCTGTTTCATTACTCAAAATCGCAATCATGGGTAAGACTGCCGACCTGACTGCTGTTCAGAAGGCCATCATTGACACCCTCAAGCAAGAGGGTAAGACAGAAAGAAATTTCTGAACAAATAGGCTGTTCCCAGAGTGCTGTATCAAGGCACCTTAGTGGGAAGTCTGTGGGAAGGAAAAAGTGTGGCAAAAAACACTGCACAATGACAAGAGGTGACTGGACCCTGAGGAAGATTGTGGAGAAGGACCGATTCCAGACCTTGGATGACCTGCGGAAGCAGTGGACTGAGTCTGGAGTACAAACATCCAGAGCCACCGTGCACAGGCGTGTGCAGGAAATGGGCTACAGGTGCCGCATTCCCCAGGTCAAGCCACTTTTGAACCAGAAATCGGCAGAAGCGCCTGACCTGGGCTACAGAGAAGCAGCACAACAAAACAACAACAAATTTTGCATGTCATTCGGAAATCAAGGTGCCAGAGTCTGGAGGAAGACTGGGGAGAAGGAAATGCCAAAATGCCTGAAGTCCAGTGTCAAGAACCCACAGTCAGTGATGGTCTGGGGTGCCATGTCAGCTGCTGGTGTTGGTCCACTGTGTTTTATCAAGGGCAGGGTCAATGCAGCTAGCTGTCAGTAGATTTTTTTAAGCATTTCAGGCTTCCATCTGCTGAAAAGCTTCATGGAGATGAATATTTCATTTTTCAGCACAACCTGGCACCTGCTCACAGTGCCAAAACCACTGGTAAATGGTTTACTGACCATGGTATTACTGTGCTCAATTGGCCTGCCAACTCTCCTGACCTGAACCCCATCGAGAATCTGTGGGATATTGTGAAGAGGAAGTTGAGAGACGCAAGACCCAACACTCTGGATGAGCTTAAGGCCGCTATCGAAGCATCCTGGGCCTCCATCACACCTCAGCAGGGCCACAGGCTGATTGCCTCCATGCCACGCCGCATTGAAGCAGTCATTTCTGCAAAAGGATTCCCGACCAGGTATTGAGTGCATAACTGAACATAATTATTTGAAGGTTGACTTTTTCTTTTTTCTTTTTTTTGTATTACAAACACTTCTTTTATTGGTCAGATGAAATATGCTAATTCTTTGAGATAGGAATTTTGGGTTTTCATGAGCTGTATGCCAAAATCATCAGTATTAAAACAATAAATGACCTGAAATATTTCAGTTGGGGTGCAATAAATCTAAAATATATGAAAGTTTAATTTTTATCATTACATTATGGAAAATAATGAACTTTATCACAATATGCTAATTTCTTGAGAAGGACCTGTATTTTAAGGCAATACAAGTGAAATTTGTTTTTATTATTTTTATTTTTAAAATAATAATAGTTCCAAGCTATGGCAGCTGCCATACCCAATTGACCCCCTGCCCTCCACGATTATTGGCACCCCTGGTAAAATGAGTAAAAAAGGGTTAGTAAAAATGAATTGGCGTAATGTCACAATGAAAAAATACAAACACCCAACCTTTAATTGAAGTGCATTTATTCAGAAAAAAATCTGTCATCAAGAAATTATTATTTATAACAAAACCACGTGTGCCACAATTATTGGAAATTGTTATGAACAACATGTTTCTGAAGCATTATTTCCATTTCCATTTTACTGTTTACAGTCAAAGAATAGCTATAAAATATAGCTGCTCACCTGAAAATGCCCATATTTACTTTTAGGTAAAATTCTAATGAAGTTTAAAGCAACTGGAACTGTTACAAACTTGCCTGGAAGTGGACCCAAGTTTATTTTGGCACCATGCAGTCTGGAGGATGGTAAGCAAGGCAAAAAAGATCACTGTTGGAGATTTGAAAATGAGAGTAGCATCGTGCAGTCACAAAGTCTCCAAAACTTTTATTAGAAGTCTCCTCCATGCCAATCAATTATTTGGAAAGTGTGCCAGAAAAAAGCCTATGGTATGCTAAACGCTACTGGAACTTTGACTTGAACCGTGTACTATGGTCAGATGAAACAAAAATCTATCTTTTTTTGCAACAACCTCTCAAGGTGGGTTTGGCATAAAAAGAAGGATGGTTGTATCAAAAAGAACCTGATCCCCACTGTTACGTATGATGGAGGTTCTGTGATGTTGTGGGGCTGTTTTTCCTCCAAAGGCCCTGGGAAACATTTTAGGATACATGGCATCATGAACTCTGTGAAATACCAGGAATTTTTTTATCTGAATCTGGCTCCCTCTGCCAGAAAATTTAAACTGGGTTGTCATTGGATCTTTCAGCAAGACAATGACCCTAAACATACGTCCAAATCAACACAAAAATGGTTCACTGAACACAAAGTCAAGCTTCTGCCATGGCCATCTTAGTCCTGACCTAAATCCCATTAAAAACCTGTGGGCTGAGCTGAAGAGGAGAGTGTATAAGAGAGAACCAAGGACCCTGGATGATCTGGAAAGATTCTGTAAAGAGGAATGGTCTCAATATTCTCCAACCTTATTAGATGTTACAGGAGAAGACTCCGTGCTGTCATATTGGCAGGTTGTACAAATTATTAAATGCAGGGGTACCAATAATCGTGGCACACATGGTTGTGTTATAAATAATTATTTCTTAATGACAGACCTGTTCTCTGAATAAATGTACTTCAGTTAAAGGTTGGATGTTTGTACATTTTTCATTGTCACATTATGCCAATTCATCAAACGATGCAAACACTTTTTTGCTGATTTTACTAATAGTGCCAATAACCATATATGGCACTGTATATAAAATCAGATGTAAGACCATGGGTTTCTATTAACTTCCGTTATAGCTACTTGAATGTACTACATTCTAAAAATAGATGTGTTAAAAACAACATATGTTGTTTGTGTTGAACCACTAAAGTATCTACTTCCTGTTCTTGGCCCGCATGTGAAATAAATGAATTCCTCCCTATTTTCTTGGTCTGTACCCAACTTCCAAAACATGGCTGTATTATAGCCACATATAGAAAGCCTTATCTCGATTCAGAAAAACTAAATATCTATCAGCCTATATCAAATCTCCCAGACCTCTCAAAACACTTTAAAAATGTGGTCTCCCAACAACTCAATGCTTACCTAAAACTAATAATATGTATGAACAGTAATACACTGTGTGGACTAAACTTGTCTTTCAGGGTGGTTGCTGTCTCTTGGTTTCCCTTTGGTGGTGTGGTGTGGACTTGGCAATGTGGGTGGGTCTGATTCATTAATCCTTGATTCTGTTTCTGTTTCTTTGTGCAAGACCACGTCTCCAGACCCCCCCCACATCAGATGTTATGCTGCAATAGTTTGTGCCGGGGGCCTAGGGTCATTCTGTCCTTTCTCAGTCCCCACTTAACGTTTCATTGGGTTATGTGATGTAAACAAAGGACAGTTTTGCATGTTTATTTTGGATTCAGAGTAGGGCAGTAAGGCATGCCCATTCTAATGTTTCTGCTGTCATGTTGATCCTGTCTCGGTTCTGTGTCTAGTTCAATGTGCTGGTGACCATGCTACTGCTGTTGATTACCTTTTCAGCCTGGCAACTCCAGCTGCCCCGTTTCAGAGGACATCCCTTTGTCCCTGCCCAAGTCCACCTACCTGTGTTGATGCTACACAAAAACTGATTGATAAACAATGTGGCCTTAATACTATATTTAATGTACCTTCCGGATTCCCCACCCAGTACATCCAGAAGGGGACTGGCCACCCTCTTGTGTCCGACTCCTCTCTAGGTTTCTTCCTAGGATCCATCGACCAAGGAGTTTTTCCTAGCCACTGTGCATCAACTTTGCATACCAGGGTTTTAGTCCTGGTATCTGTCAAAGCACTTTGTGACCACTGCTGTTACAAAAAGGGCTTTATAAAATTAATGTGATTGATTGACATTATACACTCTGTTGGGTATTAGAGCTCTAAATAAATTCATGTTATGGCATGCTTGTGACATATCTTCAAACCTTTTGGTTATCTTAAATCTGTTCTGCCCATAGCATTTGTCAAGTTGACGTATTAGGCATTTTCCAGTAAAATTAAGGTTATTTTATCCTAAAAACATGGCATTACTCTGTGCTAATCTTCCAGCTCTCCTTTAACTTTTAACATCTGTATGGAAAAAACACACAATGAAAGCCAAATACTCCATCCTGTTCTTATTTAGTTTGCATTGGTTACCCACTCTGCTTCAAAAGAAACCACTCAGTACTTTAAATCAGACTTGTGTTTTGATTTCTTTTAAGAAAAATAAATACAATTTCCTTTTTTGTGTTTTGAATACAATGAGCATCATCATGAATGTGAGAAAATGCTGAGTAGCCAGATCATGGAAAGGTAGGAGGTATCTAGACAAATTTCCAACAGATCTGGGAACATCATGCAATGCGTTGACAGAGGTTCTAGACTTGATATTTGGCGCCCTCTAGTGTTTGCTGATGCACGTGCTGGCAATGGGGAAAGCGTTCTGATGTCTCGTGTGTGGAAACAGAAACCAGCAGTGATCTGGAGCTGTATCATTGACAATGTGTCATACAGTGGACTTAGAAATTCTACGAAAACTCCATTCAGTTCACATACGTAATTGTAAGTAGTCCTTGTGGAAGTTAAAGGGGAATTCACTTATTTGAACACATGACCAAGTTTTAACTATTTCTGTGCATGTTGATTCCCAACGTCTTTGTTAGACATGGCAACATTTCTCAGTAACAAAAAATAATGACAAAATTAGTTTGGGGGATCACCTAGAATGACAGACTACATCCAATTAAGGCCATGTGCTAAGAGTGTAAGTGTCTCTGGATAAGAGATGGGCCAAAGCATAGCCCTTTGCCCTCATCAAATACAATTGAAGTCATACGTTTACATACGCTTAGGTTGAACTAATTTGTCAACCACTCCACAGATGTCATATTAACAAAGTCTAGTTTTGTCAAGTCAATGAGAACAGAAAAAGATGTACTGGCTTTAGTAGCTTCTGATAGGCTAATTGACATCATTTGAGTTGATTGGAGGTGTACCTTTGGCCTACCTTCAAACTCAGTGCTTCTTTGATTGACATCATTGGAAAATCTAAAGAAATCAGCCCAGACATCAGAAATATATTTTTGGCCTCCACAAGTCAGATTCGTCCTTGGGAGCAATTTCCAAACGTCTGACGGTAACTTGTTCATCTGTACAAAAATTGTATGCAAGTAGAAACACATTGGCCCTCATTTATGAAAGTACGCAAATTCTCTAGTGTGACTAGCGGTGTTCATGGTATAACCACCCGGTTCAGTGAATTGTTGAACGAGCGATCATTGATGAATGTGTCTGCATCGCAACTACCCCATATTGCAAATTATTTTTCCGAATTACAAATTAATTATATACAGCACATTGTATATATATATATATATATATTATTTAAACAAGCGCTTTGGCAGTCCTGTAGTCTAAGCGATGGCAGATCTGGAGGGCCTTTATTCGCGCACTCTACATTGGGACCTTTCAGCGGGAGATCAAGGACAGGTCTGGTATATATCACAGCCAACAATAGTATAGGTATAGCCAGCAGTTTTAGCAGCTATGAAGTACCTTTCTGCCTGGTAAACTATGATTAAAACACAAATTTATGAGATTGCTGCATTTCCAATTGGGGCAAATTGGGCGATTGATTGTACTGCGTCTTTAGCCACCATCCATGAATGATTTTGCATTTATCAATCGCAAAAACTTTAATTCAATCAACGTTCAGCTCTTATGTGATGCCAGGATGTTTGTTGTAGCCCGGTGGCCTAGTGGGACGCGCGTCTTTATTTTTCTAAACTGCAGCATTGGAACAAGGCAACAGGGTGCACTGCATGGCTGGAGTCATCTCAGTATGCTCAAGGATCCATCGTGCTGTACATCCACTAATCCCTCTAATGACGGCATCCAACTTACTCTACTGGACGTCCACGTCTTCTACACTGGACGTCCACGTCTTCTACACTGGACGTCCACGTCTTCTACACTGGACGTCCACGTCTTCTACACTGGACGTCCACGTCCTCTACACTGGACGTCCACGTCCTCTACACTGGACGTCCACGTCCTCTACACTGGACGTCCACGTCCTCTACACTGGACGTCCACGTCCTCTACACTGGACGTCCACGTCTTCTACACTGGACGTCCACGTCCTCTACACTGGACGTCCACGTCCTCTACACTGGACGTCCACGTCCTCTACACTGGACGTCCACGTCCTCTACACTGGACGTCCACGTCCTCTACACTGGACGTCCACGTCTTCTACACTGGACGTCCACGTCTTCTACACTGAACGTCCACATCCTCTACACTGGACGTCCGGGGCACCCAAGGATCCATCGTGCTGTACATCCACTCCGAAGCTCCCTCTAGCGACGGCATCCACGTGACTCTACTGGACGTCCACGTCGCGCTGAGGGAGCTAGCTCACTGATCATCTCCTCAGTGAGTTACGCCCTCGTACAATTATTATAATAGTTCTACGTAGTTCTTTGGTGAAACGGTTGGATGTGATTCCTCTTGGTGAAAAAAGTTATGCCCTGACTGAGTACCTTATAACACTGCTTGCAAATCCGAAACAAGCAGGAACGCAGGTTCAATAGTGCGCACACACGCACACGAACCACAGAGTGATGTATAGGTTTCCTCTAGGGCAGGTGGCTCTGTCTTGTGTAAGTGGAGTGGGGTGGGAGACTGCTATACGCACCAGAGCAGGCTTGTAACATAATTATGGCATGTGGGGTTCTCCATGATATTGCGCTGGAGAACGCTGCCATTCAATGAAGATCAGAGGCCACATCAGCCAGCTCTACGAAGGAGACAGGATCTTATTCTGAGCTTCTAATATAGTAAGTGCTATATTGGGTAAGAAAGCTACTTAAAAAATACAATGTGGAATGTTTAGCGAAAATAATTCATTTATTTGAAATACACTTCAGGTTCTCGTTAATCGCTTTCAATGACTAAAGCAGTAACCTCAGTCAACACCGCATTTTACAATCGACGCCTGATTTTAAGCTTAGAAATAAAACCAAGCGGTTGGCCTGCACCTGAGACCTGAGCGTCTTTATTTTATCTCATAGAAAATCATTTTCTTTGCCGGATTTCGGGGGAGGCCTCTAATCAATGCATATTTGTGGGTGTGTTATTTAAATTACGATGGTTTTCAACTGTCTGATTTATCAACAGCCGCTCATTCGTACGCTGGAATTGGAGTGATATGAAAGTTTTGTAAATCACATGTGAGTCTCGTGGTAAGATGATTTTTGCGCTCAGATCTACACTGGTTTCTACGCATGTTTGATAAATGAGGGCCCTTAGGACCACACAGCCGTCATTCTGCTCAGGAAGGAGACACATTCTGTCTCCTAGAGATGGCTATCGTTTAGATTGTAATAGCAGCTGAAGCAATATAGAAAACAACTGGTACAAAAGCATAGAAGGGCTAGGGGTTCGCGTGGAATAGTGGGCTAAGTTGCTGTCTTTCAGGACAAATTGCGCCAAGAAAATCAGTGGTTCGAGCCTGATTATGGCTTCTCTGACTTTGCCGGGGCCTCCAGAACGAGGCAATGGAAATTAGCATAGCGGTGCCTGAAATTTGGGATTGATAAGAAAGATTATCTTCCTTGCGCCATTCGCCATCCTTCACCTGTCAAAGGGGGATGCGGAGCTGCAGACGTAGCAGAGTTTATGGGGAAAAAATTGAAAAAGGACAATTAAAATAGGAGAAAACGGGGAACAATTGTTAAAGAAAAAGCATAGAAGGGCTACATTAATGCCCAAATAAATGGCTGTGAAAGACATAACCACAAACCAACATCTAGGTAGGTTTCAATATAACTGTGCCAGTACTCGCCGTGCAAGGCAGTCAGTCATAACTCTGCTTCTGTCTACATAGTAGGTAAAACACTGAACATCAAGTCTCTGTATAAATGCACCTGCTCTGTGATAGACTCAGAGGTCCGTTGAAAGCACAGAGAGCATCATGAAGAACAACGAACAAACCAGGCAGGTCTGAGATACTGTTGTGGAGGAGTTCAAAGTCGGATTTGGATACAGAAAGATTTCCCAAGCTTTAAACATCCCAAGGAGCACTGTGCAAGCGATAATATTGAAATGCAAGGAGTATCAGACCACTGTAAATCTACCAAGACCCGGCCGTCCCTCTAAACTTTCAGCTCGTACAAGGAGAAGACTGATCAGAGATGCAGCCAAGAGGCCCATGATCACTCTGGATGAACTGCAGAGATCTACAGCTGAGGTGGGCGAGTCTGTCCATAGGACAACAATCAGTCGTATACTGCACAAATCTGGCCTTTATGGAAGAGTGGCAAGAAGAAAGCCATTTCTGAAAGATATCCATAAAAAGTGTTGTTTAAAG
>JACXGM010015824.1:0-20567 GCA_016801145.1 Umbra pygmaea
CTCTGTCATTCACCCAAATAGACGTAACCTGCTATCATGTGATTGTAGGCCTTGAGCCGCAGCATACAGCGTTCATCCCACCGCCATATTTGACCAGGCTTTGTGTGATGAATCTGCATTTCCATTTGGTAAATATGAATGCCATCTGTTAGTGTTTGCCTCCTCAAGATGCTGCATGGCTGTGTGGCTTGTATTTTGCCACACATTACAGAGAATACAAAGCCGCACAGCAAAGTATTGGATTTGAGCCCCGAGGCGGACTGACCAATCAAGACAGCAGCAGGGCAGTATAGCCAAGCAGCATCTCCATGACTCAGCACTAAGTCAGACATTTGGCAGATCCAAAAACCTGCAAACATCCTCCTTGTTATTAACACTACAGTCTTTTCCACTGTTCCATTTTGCTTCATACAATAAAGTGATAATTGCTTTTAAGCTTTAAGTTCAAAGGAACACAACATGTTTATTTTTCATTGAAATCTACAATGTAGTTCCTTAAATTGTGACTTGTAGAAAGGAAGAGAATGCACGTTTGTTATTTGATTCAGTTGTCATCTGTTTCTCTAATTGCCAAACTAGACCATCAATGTCAAGGTGATCATGAAACCTGCTACATCGCAAACAGAGATGTCACATTGGCATTAAATCAAGGCCCGTCTTTGTTCCTTGTCAGCTAGAGATTTTCTGAGAGGAAACAGATGCACAGAAATATGCAAATCCTCAACAGTCTAAAAGCTAAATTGTAAAATAGTCAAATTCACAGATACATTCAGTGGTTTGGTGGCTTATTTTAGGCTTTTATTAAAACATTATTTTTTTAAGTTGAAATCATTTTTAATACACCTAGGTATAGTCTGCTTCAAACAATTTTAATCCCAAAGTAATTGTAACATGCTCAATATCTGCAAAGATTGTGAACGATTAAATATCCTTGTTTAACAGACTAACGTTGTATGTCAATGCAAGTCATTCTATTAGACTTGTTGTTGAAATTCGTAATGTTTTATGATTTATCTCTGCTCCTTGTGGATCAAAGCCATTTAGAGACCAGATGGAAAGTGCAATAACTCCCCAAGAACTGTATAGATTTTCTGAGCAACATTTCAGTTTGGCATGGATGGTTGTTTTATTTTGTTGAAATGCCATCAGCTTTTATGACAAAAATAACGATAGCCCTTTTCCTGACAGTCCCTAAGCATGCATTGTGTTCTCACAACGTGCTGAAGCAAATAAATCACATTTCACCATTGGTGTTACTGTGTCAAAATGGACATTTGGTTAATAATTTCACTGCAGTAACTGCTCACTTCGGCAGGAGCTACTATTCTGCTAGGTAATGTGAGAGGATAAACTAACCATGTTTTCAGGTTCTAGGTACTTTTCCTCCCATCTGAAGTTGCCCACAGAAAGGGCAACCCTGCTTCCAGAAAACCTGTTGATGCATCATGGATGTCTCTAGCCATGCATCTAGTCCCGTCGGTCAGTGCAGAACTTGAAGCCACATTAACTTTGCAGACAGTACACTCTCACAAATGTGTGAAGACTTCCAGAAGACACTGTACTGTGGGCCATGTCCCATTTCAACTGTGTCCCTAGCCATTGTGTGCGCTGAATGGATCGTTTTTAGCTATAAAGTATCAAAGGATTCTGATTGGCTGTTGTTTGTAGGGGAGAAAAGGCGTGAGTGGACTGATCATGGGACTATTACGCTGAAACATAGATCAGAAACCAGGAGCAGGGGTCTGTCTGGGGATTTAATGAATAATTTATGGCCTTATGATGACTCAGCACAATGGCTAGTGTTTGCCTCGCCGGAAATGAATAAAATCCAATATGGTGCTTTTGTGTTGAAATGAAGCATTAAATGGGTGGAGACAGCAGTGCTGATCTCTGTGGTATTAAAACATTGCTATCGCTTTCCCGAGAGGCGTGTTCACGCAAGTTAACATGTCAAAGTTCCCAAGAGTTTTGCTCTTGTTTCTGTCTTCAACCGCAGCAATATTGACAAAACCACTCGAATGTGACTGCTGAACATTTTCAAGCATAAAAACAGGCTGACGAGTGGTATGAGAAATACTTTTCTGTTACGTAGCATCATAACCAAACAACATCAACAGAGTACTAGAAATGTCTGCTTTCATCTGACTTTTGAAAAACGCAAACAACTTGCCCTATATCCAGGGATTGATCCTGTCAGGCTGGCAGAGTTGACCCCTAAATATCAGTGGGTGTTTCTGGCCAAATTGAAGGGTGAAATCCTGCACGTTTTCCCAGAGAAAGAAGTGATCTGCTATCATAGCATGGTTTCAGCTGGGCTCCCTGCGGTTGGGAAGAGATGATGGATAAGGAGGATCCAGAGAGGAAAGCCTTCCTGCTAGCCCGTTCCTCCGGTCTTGTTTCAGCATTATCTTCCCATCTCAGGGTATAGAGACCAGTCAGACCCTCCAGGCGGCCGGCAGCGCTGGATCCCCACATCTATTATTAGACTTCTCTATTAAGAGCTATGAATTATGGATCTCCCACAATGCAATGCTCAAGAGGAGTGGCTGCTCTGATTTAATGCTGATGGCTGTTA
Source organism: Umbra pygmaea (assembly GCA_016801145.1). Taxonomy (NCBI): domain Eukaryota; kingdom Metazoa; phylum Chordata; class Actinopteri; order Esociformes; family Umbridae; genus Umbra; species Umbra pygmaea. The sequence goes on from JACXGM010015824.1 coordinate 2,576, forward strand.
GTGCCTAACCACCAGCTCTGATACGGCCTACCATCTACAGAGTCTCCTGACGGTGGGCACTAATGGAGAACGTGGGAAGAACACACATTACCACACCTCACTAATTGCTAAGTCTGTTATGTAACGCGAAAATACTCTGCAAATGGGGAACAGAATGTAAGCCCCTGCTGGGGTCTTGGATGTGGTGGATGAGACAAAATGGAATTCGGGAAGGTTCAGACAAAATGTGTGTGCCGTCAGAAAGCTGTCAGTCGCGTTATAATGTGTAGGCACTCATGATCATCATTCCTGGTCAAACTGATGGAAAAAGTGGCTTGGTCAATCATTCAGAAAATTCATTACGAGATATTGGCTGACATTAAAACACCAGAATGCTTGAGTAAACACCCTGCCAAATAATAGCATCACCTACTCTACTCAGACTTGATTTGACCAATGTCAATTTAAGAAAAACTGCATTGTTACTTTTTTGTTGCAAAAAAACTGACATTTACCACATTTTACCTATCAAAGATAGCCATTCACACAATTGTATGCTGCTTCATATACTGTATAAATGTGTCATTTCTACTACTACTGACTCCAACCCTCATCCTCACTCTTATTCTGAACCATCACCTTAGCAATCAGTTTGTTATCAATGACATGTTGATAGTATGACTGTCAGAAAAACACGTACAGATGTCAATTATCCACTAAACCTTATCTCAACTCAAACCTTAACCCCTTACAGTAACCACAGTTGCTTTTGTGTTTCCATCCACTAGCATGACTTCTTTTCTTTTTCCTATATTTGAATAACTGCTCTTGTTAAATTTTTGTTTTTACTTATGGGTAATAATCATGCATTTTTGTAAAGTGTTTTCCATCATCATATGACACAGTATTATTTCTCCATTGATTTTGTTAGTGTGGGACTCTGATATGCACAAATTATCTCAAATAAACATAAGTGGACACAACATTAGTGTTCACTATAAACATGTACCGGACGTTGCACAGACTCTTCTAAACATTCAAGATTTCAGACATTTTCTCAGTGGAAAAAATGTATGTGGTGTATGTTGTGTTAAATTCTGTATTAACTGTATTAACTGTATTTTTCTTTGAAAAAGTCAAAAGATATCTTTGTTAATGAGGAATTGCTCTATCCTTCTAACATTGCCCCAAATACAGTTCATGAGACTAGCCTTACTGTACATGACATTAGCTTTACATGATATTAGCTTTACATGACATTAGCCTGACTGTAAAACATTTAGTAACTGAGAACTCTGGCATGTTTACATTTTTTTTTCAAAGACTGTTTTTAGAATTGAGTAATGTTTTGGAAAACCCAAAGAAAGGTAATGCAGCATCGTTCCGTCTGTTTGATCCAGGATGTGTCTGTAAACTCAACTGTTTCTATCTAGAGAGTTTGTTGGTCTTCTGTCGATCAATCAATCAAATGTTGATCTTTAGCTCTACTACTGGTTAAAGTGGTCCAGGGAAAAGAAGAAAGGAAAACCGTTCGTATATGTGATGGGAGGAGAGTGTATTGCTCAACAAACCAGCAGCTGGCGGACACCTCATGAATGATTCAATAGCTATGCAAAATGCGCAAATAGAGTCCAGTGTTCACATTAAACTAACATCATCATCCCATTCATTTTGAGATGCACATGGCACAAGGCCAGGTTTGTATGAGGAAAAAGTTTTGGCTCAGGGGAAAACCCTGACCCGTGTGGCCGGTGATCAACAGTCGGATAAGCGTTCCACTTCTGTTTACACTATAAGAGACACAGGGCACCCCATCTATTGGTAAACCACCGACTGTCTCTGCACAACGGGTTTGGAAAAAGTATATCCACTCAATACTTTCAATAGGAAATGCAAGTCACGTTGTGCCATGTTGCGTTGGTATAGGTTTATTTAGCTGTGGGTTTCTTGCTTGCTGGAGGATACAGTATTTTAAATGTACTTTATTTGAAACCAAACAAAGTACTCCCTGTGTTCTGCAGACATTGTGAGGACAGTGAAGCGTATTAACCCTGCTGCTTACCCAGACAGAATCCATTGATTCGTACTCATGAAGAGAGAGCGTTTACAGTGATTTTCAACCTCTCCATAGACTCGATTTGCCATTGAAATCACTAACAGGCTCAGTCATCATGGTCGGGAAAGACATTTTATTATTTCCACTTATGTGTGTGCAACTACCTGGGGACAAACCTATTTTAAACCACTTTGTTGTTATCAAAGGACACATTAACTTCCTTGGATGGTAATAAGACTCTATAGAAATGATATCTATGCTTTTGATGATGGGAAACATGTTATTGCCGAGCCCGTATACCTTTGAGTAGTTTTATGTTCTCCATCTGTGTAACAGCGCAAAACTGGGGATGCAGATGAGTAAATGTCCGATCACTAATGACGAGAAAATGCCTCAGTTGTGAAAAGGGTGTTGCCAGGTAAACAGGCTTTCCATCAACATAAAAAAACGAAAAAGCTGATAGTGAGTTTAGGAGGTGAAAAGGCATAGTGACGAGGTCACTGTTAAGAGATTTGTCGGCGTGAACTTCAAAGAAGATCTGAAATGTGAAGAACATCAACAGTGTTGGGAAAAATGAGTACCAGCAGTTATCTGAAGCTATTCGATGTATCCGTGGGACAGACGTTCACACTACGGGGAGCATACGCCCCAGCTGCTTCTACTGATCATGTGGCTCTTCAGGGATGGCGAGATCTACCCAACAGCTTCGTCACAGAAAGTAAACAGATATTTTCATGCATGGCATCCACACGATCCATGGACTGGTCACGCCGCTACCACGCAGCGGGACAGAGACAAACCCAGACAAAGACTGAAACAGCATCTACCCACAGGCTACCAGATATTCCAACTAACGCTCTGTCTGTCCTGTGGTCTGATTTACACACTTGCATGTACACACACATTCACACTTCAACTCATTACGCACTCCCCATGCACACTCGCTCACGCCCTTCTTGGCTTAACACGTTCTTTGTCCCTCACGCTCACTTTCACACTTGCAGAACCAAACTCAGCGTACACAGACACCTTCACTAGGAGCACGTCATCCAGGCAGTGAGGCAGTAGCCTGTATGTGTTTTGATGAGATCAGTGGGTTCAAACTGCTTATATTGAGGTGTAAACATAGGAGTTCCTCCTAGCGAAGGGTGTTGTCAGGCAGCAGGGACGGGAACACCACCGTGTTTATAGTTGGCCAGCCCTAGAACACTGACCAACCACAGGGTGTGCTGCAGATTGTATGGAGGTGAGTTCTAACCTTGGTGAAGTGTCATCGCCTAGCATTCAGCATGTATGCATTGTAAGCACGCTTTAGATATTGATCAGCAATCACATCATTTAAAGATTTATATTGATGGTAATCTGTGATACTCATCCATTCACAAAATAACAAACAGTAGCAAAGGATCTCTCTGATTATTTATATATATATATATATATATGGTGTTTAGGTCCTAATGGATGGTATTTACATAGGGGTTTTAGATAAGCGACGGGACCATTAAAGAGATGGATGAGGAGGAAGTGAAGTGAAGAAAGGACTGTGGGTTTATCACAAAACGGGTGCCTGCTTTGAAAAATGAGCAGTGTCCACCTGCCACAGCTCTGCCTATGTGGCGCACTACTTTCCTCAGCCATCTCCTGCTGCCCAGTCTGTCACGCCCGGGCCCCGGGTCTACCAACAGCAGATGGAAAAGCCATTATATTATCACAGCTCTGCCACACCTCAGAGACTTCCATCATCCTTCATATCGTCTGCTTTACACACGCACGCACACAGTCAAAAATACACAAAGCCCTATGTAGAACCGCCTAGGCACCTCTGATCCTGGTGTGTGTGTGGTTGCGTGTGAGTGTGTTGGGGTGGTTTATCACTTGAACGCTTATCTGGTTGTTTGCATTATTGAGGCACGCTGACTATATATATATAGTGCAAATGTAGGGCTTTGTGATTGTGGTTGTAGTGAGATGTTGTTGTTCCAACTGGCCAACAGAGTGGGAGGAGAGACCAGGAAAGGCCACTTTACTGTTATGGATCAAACATTACTAGCTAGGCTCTAATGGAGACCAGATGCCTGAAAATTGACTGTGTGTTTGTGTTTTTTTGTGTACATAATGCACTTTTTATTGTTAATTTTAGCTATGGTTATAATGAGTTATCATTGCTTCAATATAAACAAATTTGAAAGTGTTTTATCCTTTGTTAATTGGTTTTCTTTCTAATTCCTTCACAACTCCAATATAAAAATAATCATTTTCAATCATGCTGGAAAAAAGAAATGTTTTAGCTACCACTATGCATGCCCTTTTTGTAAGTAAAAAACCAGCTTTGGCAAACATACATAATAATTGACGGTAGATTTCTCCTGACTTAGAGCTATTTAGTGATTCATCCTAGCGTTGCATCAGTGCCCCTCCAGTAATGACGCTAGTTGTGGCAGGGCTGACCGGTAAGCCTGGACCCAGCAGCCAGTCAGTAATAGGGTATTGATCACAGTGAGAACAGTTCTAGTGTTACAGTCCTCTGGGTGACTATTGATCCCCCTGGCTGAATAGAGACGCATCCACTGTTGAGGGAACTCCCCATTCTGTTCTGAGCTGATAAACACACAATTAGTTTTATTAGCCCACATTTTTTCCAATATCGTCCATATAATGCATATTTTCTGTATGTTCTACTCAGCATGCCGATACCCCATTGTATTGGGAGGTGCTCTCAGAACCTCCATGTAATGTCCATGATAGACTGTCCTTTTCCATCTCATCACCTTCTGAGACCAAGCCGCACCTCCATGGCTTCTACTTATCCAATCACAGAGGAGCTGAGTTGTAGCTTGTCATAAGCTTCTGCACACTCATCCCCATCACGGACGAGCTAGCACAGGGTCCGCCTTTAAGCTCACTGCTCTCTACGTTCCTCTCTTCAACTAGGAAGTGTTGAGTTATCTGGAAAACCAATGCAACTATTTGTATTCTGTACCTCTAAGGATGGAGCATTTTAAAGGGGTCCCAGACAGTATTAGTAGAGAAGGAGAAATCGAGCTAATTGCTAACTCTGTCTAGCTGGAGTATCTAGGGCATGAGAAGAACTCTCTTTCCCAGTGGACGGTTGAATCATCACTCTCCAGAGCACGCACAGTAGTGTCCTAGCTCATCTCTAGTTAATCAACTTAATGCCACCAGAAATGGATAGAGACAATGACAGGGAGGGTTAGATGAAGAGGGACTAGAGCTACTGGTCTGTGCGAGGCACTGTACGCACGGGTACATATCAGAAATCCAGTTAGCAAAGAAAAAGATGAAGGAATACATGAGGCAAGCAGCACGTGTGCTAGTGAGGAAAGAATCTTCCATTGGTGTAAAGGACTGAACGACAAGCTCCGCCCGGCCCCGAGGTTTGATCCCAGTACTGGCTGCATGTATCACTGCTGTGGGCTGCCTCTGATACAAGGCTGGCGATGCTGTGGGAGAGGGGGAGTCACGGCGCTGCACACAGCAATTTAAATTTTAATTGCCTAGATTTATCTTCCCCGTACAGAGTGACGGCCTGATAGCTGGGCCTGATAGCTCTGTGAGCAGAGAGTGTGTTTGTTAAGGGCTGGCACCATACTGATATGTGGGCAGGAGCGATGAGATAGAGAGAGAAAGGGATTTACCGCAACACAGCTAAACCCTTACGGTTTTGCTAGGTCTAACAAATATTAGGGACCTCCGCCCAGACTAGCCCAATGAACATTTCCATTCAAATCAAAATAGACCAATTTTTTCCCCACATTTACGCCACAATTTTAACTTCGGCAATAACCCTAAGCTTTTGGACATGCGGGCATCTGCCTTTTCTCAACTCCACCCACTTAAGTCATGTTAATGTCTCATCCAGTTAACACTGAGCTTAATATATCAGGCAATTGTGCGTTCTGATTACCGGAGTTTTACTATAGTATTGTCAGTGGCTCCAACTAGCCCAGAACTTTCCTTTTCTAAGAAACTGTCAAATTAATGGTGAAATGGGCAGCCTTAATCTGACCTACATTTTCATGAAAACCCACATACCTCCCCTAATTAAACATTAAAACCTCGAGATTTTAAGTATTCAAAACGCATGTTGCCTTTCCTGACTTTTCCTCTCAAGTTAAGGGCACTAAGCTAATAATTTAATGATTATCTGTCTTTCTGTCCGTCTCTGTGCCGAGGTCAGATTGTGAGGCTCCAGATTGTGAGGCTCCACAGGGCTCTTCTCTCAGCTGTAAATGCATGGCACCATGAAGGACTGAGACCAGAGCTAGTACATGTCACAGAGGACAAACTTCATCATTAATGTTTGCCTCCCCACACTCGCCCGTCTCATCTGTCCATCTCCACCCTGTTCATTCTCTCTCTGTCCTGCTTGCACACACTTCTACTGTCTCTGTCTTCCTTTGTCTTCCTTAATCTATACTGCCTTATCTTCAAATGTCGTCCTCGTGTCCTCTCGAGTTCCATCCTTTCTGATTCATTCAGTTCAGTAAGTAACACTGGAGATAATGACTGTTATTTCTTTAATATCCCTGCTTCACGTTTTCCATCTCCACCCAGGAGGGGGTCTATCTTCACAAAGTCAGCCAGGCAAACACATTACCAAATGCAAAGAGAAACTGGAATTAAATAGTCGACTTTTCATTTAAGTTCCTTGAAATCACTTTGTGCGGTTTTGTTATGCACTGGATTTAAATTGTTATCGCCCTGGAGATCAATAGTCATCACCCTGGATATCAATAGTCATCACCAGGGTTCAAAATTAGCACCATTTACCAGCCAAATGCTGGTAAAATATGCAGGTGGCTGGTAGATTTGCTTCACTCACCAGCCCAAAAAAAAAATCGTAATCTATTGAGTGGCTGGTAAAATATGAACATTCACTAGCCATTTGGCTGGTGGATGAAAAAGTTAATTTTGAACTCTGGTCATCACCCTTGAGATCAATAGTTATCACTCTTGAGATCAGTAGTCATCACCCTTGAGTTAAATATGCATCAGCCTGGACACAATAGTCATCACTCTGAAGGTCAATATGCATCAACCTGGAGATCAATATTTATCACCCTGGAGATCAATAGTTATCACCCTGGAGATCAATAGTTATCACTCTTGAGATCAGTAGTCATCACCCTTGAGTTAATTATGCATCACTCTGGAGCACAATAGTCATCACCCTAGAGATCAATATGCATCACCCATCAGATCAATATTCATTACCCTGGAGATCAATAGTTATTACCCTGGAGATTAATATGCATCACAATAAAGATAAATATTAGTTTCCCTGGAGTTCAATAGTCATCACCCTATAGATCAATAGTCATCACCATTAAGTTAAATAACACCAGGTAGCAACAGGCTGTAAATGTTGGTGATAAGGATGGTGATGGCGGTGATAATGAGGATGGTGATGGCAGTGATAATGAGGATGGTGATGGTGGTGATAATGAGGATGGTTATGTTGGTGATAATGAGGATGGTGATGGTGGTGATAATGAGGATGGTGATGGCAGTGATAATGAGAATGGTGATGGTGGTGATGATGAGGATGGTGATTTTGGTGATAATGAGGATGGTGATGGTGGCGATAATGAGGATGGTGATGTTGGTGATAATGCCGTCTAGCTGAGTTGAGTGGGGACAAATTGGTTTGGCTCTTTTTGTCAGTTCAGTCAGTAAGCTTTGATGGTATCTGCGCCAAGCAATTCTGCTCTTTTTCATAATGTTCTTCCAAACAGGAAGTCACGTGGGTCAATGGTAATGAGGGCATGTTTACAGTACTCACCTAATCCTGGCCAATTAGCATCGCCCTCATAGCTTCCCAGCCACCCGTCAGCTATCAACACAGTCAAGGGTCAAACCTAGACCTTGGTAGTCGGTTTGATGCTGTAAAAAAGTGCCTGAAACACTGTGACACCTGAGGTGCACCTCTTACAAGTATTAACTGGCGCCGTGCTGCTGTAGCCAACTAGATAGGATAAACTAGTTAGCTGACATCAGTCAGGATGACTAAATTGACTAAATTAACCAGGATCCGCCCTCAGCCCTCGCTCCGCACCACACGCCATCAGTTGATTTACCAGACATGTCCTCATAGCCTCACTCAAGGGAGCGAAGTAGAGAGGGAGAGAGAGCGCCTGGTGTTTGATGACAGCCACGTGAGTCTCCATGGCTCCCACGATTGAGGGTTCATTCAGATGGTTAATTTGGAGGCTAACAGTGGGACGTCTCTGAGAAATGGCGTTTGGATGAGCTCGGTAACGTCAAGCGGAATAACGACCGGCGTGCGCTGCAGAGGAGGAGAAGGCTGGTTATCTCTGTGTCCCTGGATGGAAATGGCTCACAGCTAATTAGCATTTCACAGTGTTTTACTAGAGATATGTTCTGAGAGGTTGTTATAAAGATTTTGTGAGGATTCCGCTGTTGATTTACGATTTTAAAAGGCTAAAATCCTTCAACTCCCTTTTGTACACTACACCACTATTTCAGAAGACATTACACCCTTTGCATTTCAAGTCGTTTCTACATTTCTATGACCAATGTGCCATTTTATGCCTCCCATTTGCATCCGAAATGCTGAACCAATGCAGGCAAATCATGTGAATGTGTTGCCATGGTCTATGCATTATTTTCCTGCTGTTTTACCATTAGGATACACAAATACATTTACGTGTATCTGTGTGGGTGATTGTGAATTGAGAGAGTTGTTGTCAAGGGCAGTGGCAACACTCCCACATAGAGTTCTCTGTTCTCTCTTCCTACTGTGAGAAGATTAGACAGTAGACAGCCTGGCTGTATTCATCTCCCAGCTGTAACCAACCTAGAGCTAAGCGCTAACCGCCGCTACTAGAACTACTATTACGATAACACCCGCATCAGCACACGGCATCTGTCCCCCTGTTACACTGAGGGGAGTCTGAGCTTTCGTTTAGTGTGGCTAAGTTTTTTTTGTGTGATTTTTTTCCCCCCATTTTTCTCCCCTCACAATTTTCCCTCTAATCCTGCCGTGTCGGCATCTCCGCAACTCCCTGGACAGATCTGTGGGATGGCGAAGGGCGCACACGTGTTCATCCTACCGCATGTTGCCTTGCCCCCGATAGTTTTCGCACTGCGAATCCAACACGGAAGCCTCCAGTCGAATCATGCACGGGATGATTGCGGTCCCCAACTATTCTTCCGCGATTGAACCCACAGGTGCCCAATCTAGACATTACCATCGTGTCGAACCCATGACCATTGTGACGCAGACTGTCCAGCAATGCAGCAACTTAGCCCTCTACGCCACGCGGACCACCCAAATACAGCTTATTTCAATGATTTTCCGTGATTCTGAAATATGTCTACATTGACTGAATGAGCTGTTCTCATCTGCTGCAATGTGTCACGCTACCTCTCGACAGCACTACATGCAAATGTAGAGAGTCTACAGTACACAGTCTCGAGCAGGGAGTGAAATCAGCCATATTTTCATCTGGGCATTGTGACTATGAGAGAGTGTACTGTGTTGATATACGGACAGACAGATGAAGAGAGATTTGGGTTGATTGTGGCAGCATGCAACAATTAGGGTGATGTCATTAGGCATCTTATGTTGGTTTACAGACGTTTCTCTGAGGCCCTGCACTGAGCATGTGACTGAGGCCTGCTAAAAGCAGGTGTAGTAACTCCTACTGGCTGTGTAATGAGGAGAGTGGAGAAAAGTTGAAATGTCTTTGGACAGCTGCCGCACACCCAGTCCTACTCCACAGCAGATAGAATCAGCCAACTCCCTGGAGCGGAAGTTTTTTTTTAGGCTCCTACGGGAGATATTCCAAGACACATCTACCTCAATTCTACTGCACCATTAGATTTATGGTTAGTTAATTCAACTCTTCTGGTTTGAGTTAAGGCTCTGGGCTCTCACCTGTCTTCCACTCTATCACTACTTCTATTAGGGCGTCAGTGGTTGTGGAGTCAGACTTGTAGTCAGAAGGTTGCCAGTTGGTTTCCTGACTGTGCCAAATGTCATTGTATCCTTGAGTTAGGCACTTTACTTTAAGTTGCTCCAAGGGGATGTCCCTGTACTTACTTTAAGTCACTCTGGATAAGAGCATCTGCTAAATGACTAAAATATAAATGTACCACTTCATATTCGTAGTTGCAGATACTGAATGACTGAAGGCTTTCCATTTGTGAGAGGCAGATACAGCTATTACATCCAGCAGCTACCGTGTGTCCACACTGATCAAATATTCCATTAGACTGTGCAGAAGTGTTTCTGGATCCTATCCGAGTTCACCTAATCCACATCCAAATAATATTACACAGCAGTACTTTCTGGAACCCTGGTCTTTCGCTGTCATCCAAACAATGTTCCAGCATTTGACAAGCTGTTGAGTCTAGGACAGACCTAGCAGCTTGTTTAAGGAGTTGGCATATGCATGTAGAAACATGTGGAGGTTATGGCTTCTGGAAGGAAATAACACAACTCAGATCCAATGATCCAATCCACTCGCCTCCAACGTTGACAGCTTCAATACTGGTGTGTTTACTGGAACAAAAATTGAGCCGAGCAGAGAATCGTCTAGGAGTTAGAGTTGTTGGTATAAATCCCAGAGTAGATAAAGGGAAAACCTTACAGTGCCCTTTAACATGGGTCCTAATTGCCCCTCTAAGTTTATGTTTCACTTTTCCTTCTTTGTTCCATCCCACATTTTCTCCCCTCCCCATTGGTCTTCAGGCATCCGATCCACACACAAAGAGTGCCTGGAGAGCGACGTGGCAAGGTAGATAATCCAACTCTATCCCAAATCCCCGGCAGTGCTATGCCAGTTTGCGCTGCCTCTTGCTGGAGTTCCGAGCAAATTCAGAGAAGGCGTAGTCATGCTCGAACCACTGACTACCATGACATAGTTTGTCCTGCAAGGCATCGAAAAATGTAACCTCCTTATCTCTATGGCTGGCAGGATGTGAACACTAAACTGCTCTTGCCAGGCTTGGAAACAAAGGTTACAATGCATTACACTGGTTGTCAGCGTGAACTTGGCTCTACCTCGTTTGTCTTACTACAATGTGATCTACAGACAGGAACACTTGATGACATCACTGACTGGAGCCTTGTGGTAAATTAGGACTGGTTTAGACCTGTTTGACTCTGATCCAGCCTGACCTCCTTCTATGTCCCTCTACAGTGTAGTGCCCTTCACAGAGAAGGCTGACAGGGTTTAGTGTTTTTTTATGGACTGCTGAATGAGGAATTCCCCCTTTATGATTACTGCTGCTCAATGCATTATGTCCTCCACAAAATAGTTACGTAAGTCCTCCACATTATTCAAGGAGATTGGTGATGATGATGCTGATGAACAAGCTGTTTATGAAATGAGTTAAACTCTGCATTATCTGCATTAACATTGAATAAATAACTAAAACAGTTAAAGTACATATATCATTTAGATAGTTCTGTAGACAGATTAGTATTTTACTTAAATAATTAGAATTCCTTTTAATGACATTTTCCACTCCTTTTTAAAAAAGTATGGAAAACACTGCAACATTATATGGCCAAATTTATCTGGACACCTAACCAGCACATCCATACTATCTTGTTGGAGATCCCATTTCAAAACCATGGGCATTAATATGGAGTTGAACCCCTTCCCCCTTCCCTTACAGCTATAACAGCCACCACTGTTTTGGGACACAAGATTTTGAAGTGTGTCTGTTGGAATTTGTGCCCATTCAGCTAAAAGAGCATTTGTGAGATCAGGCACTGATGTGGGATGAGAAGGCCTGGCTCACAATCACCATTCTAATTCATCCCAAAGGTGTTCAATGGGGTTGAGGTCAGGGATCTGTGTAGGCCAGAGGCCACTTGAGTTCCTTCATACCAAACTTCAAACCATGTCTGGACCCCGCTTTGTGCACAGGGGCACAGTTATGCTAGAACAGGAAAGGGCTTTCCACAAACTTTTTCCACAAAGTTTGAAGCACACAATTTTCTAAAATGTCTTTGCATCTTGTAGCATTAAGATGACCCTTCACTGGAACTAAGGGGCTGAGCCCAAACCCTGGAAAAGCGTCCAGACCTTAATCCTTCCTCCACCATTAGAATTGGTGTCCACATACTTTTGGCATTATAGTGCCAGAGGCTTTTCACGTGATCATTCCATTTTATCTGCTGTGTTCCCAAACATATACCTCATCCTGGCTCAGAGAAGTATAGAATTAAAATGTGGCATGGAGGAATGAAAAGAAGATGAGGTTTGGTTGAAGTGATACAATTATTACTTATAATAATTTTTGTTTTCCTCTATTCTATGTTTCATGTCTCGTCCGTGTTTCAGGTTTTAGTATGTCAGCTTCACTTCCTATACCTGTTCACACCAGTGATTCCTCTTTTCTCCGCTTAGTTGCCTTTTGCTTTTAAATGAATGGTCAAGTTGGAAACTAGGCTAAATCCGAACCGGCAGCATGATTCTTTATCTTTTTTTAAAAGAGGTGTTGGAGGCAGTGGTCCACTGAGCTGAGTGGAGAATATTCAACTGTTTCTAACCTTCTGCTCTCTGTAGCTATATAAGTAGAACCTACCTAAACCTCCTCAGTTATCAAGGCTCTGCCTAAATGACCTCTGTCATGTAGACCCTACATAAACTACCTCTGTCATGTAGGGCCTACCCAAACCACCTCAGCCATGTAGGGCCTACCCAAACCACCTCAGCCATGTAGATCTCACCTTAACCATTTCATACATGTACGATCTACCTAAACCACCTCAGAAATGTAGGACCTACCTAAACCATGCATGACTTACCTAAACCACCTCAGACATGAAGGACCTACCTTAACCATCTCAGACATGTAGGACCTACCCAAACCACCTCAGACATGTAGGACCTACCCAAACCACCTCAGACATGAAGGACCTACCTAAACCACCTCAGACATGCAGGACTCTCCTATTCCACCTCAGACATGCAGGACTCTCCTATTCCACCTCAGACATGCAGGACCTACCTAAGCCACCTCAGACATGTAGGACCTACCTAAACCACCTCAGACATGTAGGACCTACCCAAACCACCTCAGACATGAAGGACCTACCTAAACCACCTCAGACATGCAGGACTCTCCTATTCCACCTCAGACATGCAGGACTCTCCTATTCCACCTCAGACATGCAGGATTCTCCTATTCCACCTCAGACATGTAGGACCTACCTAAGCCACCTCAGACTTGTAGGACCTACCCAAACCACCTCATTCATGCAGACCCCACCTAAAGCTTAAGCCTGACTAGAGTAGTCCCTGTCCCTTTGGGCTTGGTGGCATCTTCCTGGTGCTGGTGTCTGATGCTGGGTTAGTGGCTGGTGGCTGGTGAATCTCCTTGGCTCTCATCCATCTCTTTTCATCCCCCCTCCAGTTTCCCCTACTGTAGGAGCAGAGGCTACACGTTTGATCCTGAAGAGTGCTTGTTCACCAACATATCCGTCTGACAAAGCTTTCACTCCATGTTTCTGGTTGTCTTTTTCATTCAGATAAGAGACAAGCCTGTTGGTATCTCATCTACTGTACAGCAAACAGCTCTAGTCTACCTGAGCTCTTTGATATTACATGAGATTGTCATTGATTTCTCATTTGTCATTGACTTGTCATTGTCCTTGAGTCATTGATATCTGTACAAGTTAATTCAATTATCCTTGGGAAAGTTGCATGGAATGCCACAGTTAATGACTGTTTCTTCAACTCAGCAAGAATATGTGAATAACTGACCCTAAACGTGGCCACTATTAAACCCTAACCCTTAACCCATATTCAACTCAGCAAGAATATGTAAATAACTGACCCTAAACTTAACCACTATTAAACCTTAACCCTTTCTAACCCACATTTGTAATGTTTACCCTAAATGTAATCATTAGGTCCAATATAACCCTTTTACTTAAGGGGACGGGTGAAATGTCCCCATCAGGTCCAGTGTTCCTTGCCAAAAATCTTTCCTTTGTAATTGTCACAAAGTGTAAATAGGAAGCACGCTCTGCTCTGCACAAAACACTGTCAGCTCCCACCATTAAAATTGAAGAATTTATAGAAGAGTCTTGTTTCAGACCTGTAACTTAATGTGAAAAGGCAGTTGATGCAATACATTGACCTTTATCTGATGAAAACCACTTTTAGAGAATATCCTCCTGACTATACAGCAAGATAAGTATAGCCAAAAGGGACACCGTAACCAAAAGTAATCCTGCGTCAGTTTCAATTTGCTAGAGACGATTCAAGACGATCAGTGGGAATAGATTTTTTATGGCATCATTTTTCTGAACCTACTGTATATATAGAACAACAGTTCAGGCTTCAATCTATTCTCTTCAAATGATGTTACTTGATATAAATTTTTCTACAAAAATATTGCCAAAGATAGGCAGGATTGAATAGTCAGCCATGTGCAGAAACGGAATACATGAATAACCTATTTTATCAATTGGTTGATCTTTATTGGAGTGATCATTAGACTCTGATCATTAGAGTCTGTTTTTCAGAATGCCTAAGTGATAGGCATTCTGAAAAACACAATCAATCTTTGGTTGCGCTGTTGCGACTCCTTCAGGCAGGGTAGGGCGCCTATTATTAGAAAAATAGGAAAAAAACAACAACATATCAACAAATTCAAAAGCTTATCTGAAACAAATAATAATAATGATACTACTTGGTAATTTTTTTATCAGCTTTAAGTAATTAAAGCTGCACTATGTAACGTTCCATTAATTTGTCCTGTTGGCCAGAATTTTAAGTAGAATAAAATATAGAAGAAGAAAATATACCAGTACAGGTTTTTACTGAACACAAGAATTAATACAGAGACAATATAATCAATTTCCTGAAAATACACATGCATTTGTTGCTAGTTAGATTTTGTTTTGTATTATTTAAGTTGACATGTTCAACCCCTAGATCCAATATGCTAGTTCCTAACGAGCACAACTCCTAAAACACAGTTTTAGTATTTTTTTGTACTTTTCAAAAAAGTTACATAATACAGGTTTGAGGTTCCAGATGGCGATGCATCACTGTGATTGTGAAACTTTTAGCTCTGGGCCATTTGGCCTTTCTAGTTTGACAAGCATTGAAAATGCTTATGCCCAGATTCTTTAAATTGCAAACCATAACATTGATTCATGCTCAGGTTAATAGTTAGTGTTGCTATTGGATAAGGTAATAGATTCAGATGAAATGAGTACGTCCCCTTTAAGTGCCTGCACACTGCTGTTCATTACTTATCTCCAGTGGATTATACTGTAATTGTTTCTCATAATAGATCAAAAGCACCCCATGATTTCATCTGTAAATTGCCTGTTTGGTGTGTAGTGTAGCTGAGCTGACTAGATCGCTGGCTGATTGAATGATTGTTTACCCGGATATAGGCAGCCAGGGAGCGAGAGAGCAGGCTGATTGAAGCCACAAGGGTAACAAACTGTTCTCCATGTTAATAACATTAGTCTCCTCCCTGGTAATCAGCAATCCCACCAGCTGTACTCCAATCCATTCCCATACCCCAGGCCCCCTAAATGGCATCAACACTGTTATTTGATGTGATTACCATTATGTTCCCATGTTGCTTAATGGAGGAAATTTCATTTTAATTCAGACATATATGTTTCATTTTGTTCAGGTACGGCCTCCATGCCAATGGAATAAGGTGTGGAGGTGACCTTTGGATTTGTCTAATGCAGCTTTGCGTTTTAATCTCGGAATATGACTGACCACAACTTTTAAATAACAAATAAAATTCTTAAATCTCAAGACCTCAGGCTGGGAGATGCAAATGACTGTTTACAATTTAAACAGAACAATTTGACATTTCTGGAGATGTTCAACTGCCGTAGAAAAATGTAATCCTGTCTCTGTACAAGGACGCCTGTCCTGAGGAAGTTAATGACAGCGAGGTCACTCATCTGTTTTGGGTCTATAGTTGGATTTGTGAACTATACTCAATTCCTTGCTAAATTACCTCATGTAAATAAACAGGAGTTATAGTTCTGTTATAGAGGTTTTATTTTGTTGAGCTTTTTTAATAAGAAGCCTAAACTGTTTTTAAAGTAAAACGGATGAATCATCATGTTATGAATGTCTTTCCGGGCTCAGAGAGGGGCAGGCAGGAAAATGGATGTCGTATGCAGAACCAAGCCAACATCCTCAGTTTGGTTGGAGGCTACATTGCAGGCGCAGTGTGTGAATGTTGCGTGTCAAATGAGTTTGAGGTATTTCTGGAACATTCTAGGCCTTCTGATGTTCCTACGATGCTGAATGGTTAATACATTTACATCTGTTTAGAATTCAACTCGTTACAGGCTGGTCCAAACTCTCAACCGTAAAAATCTTTCCTTCAGTGTTAAATCAGTTTTCATTAAGTGCATACAATCAGTACTGTTGGTCCACTGGACACGCTCACTAAGGAGGAGTGATTTCACTCTCATCATTTATGATGGTTTTGTCCTATCTAGGGACAGAAGAGGAAAGACCTACGATGGAACTCATTCCCAGCTATGAAAAATAGCCTGGTGAGGGAGGAGCAGGAGAAGACTTGTGAGAAGATAGATGCAGTCTTCTGCTCCCCACTCCGGGGTCATAAATGGCCTGGTCATTGATCTGCTCTAGACTAAGATTGTCCACACATTACTCACGGGGCCCAAGTCTACCAAGGACACCACTAGAATGAGATTCTATTTGTATGCTACCAACAACCAGATAGTCCTCACACACTTCTTCTCTCCAGGGGATACGGTAGACCTAGAGTATAAAAACCAGCAATTCACACTTATGCAGCTGCATCTCTCAATTATTGTGTTTGTTTGCATCCAGTGGTTGATATATTAAGTTAGGACTAAATTCTGGAGAGCAGCGTTGGAAAGTTTGAACGTTATGTGGGTTGTGAGTTCTCCGTGGCCTAACCTCTTGGTATTCTAAACACAACAGGAAGTTTAGGGACCACGGAAATGTCACAACGATCATGGAAAATCATGTCCTTCTTTGGAAATGCTCCACCATTTTCTGAATAGAGTCACGCAACAGTGACTGCCCCTGTATTAAAAAAACAACAAAACAAATGAATATTGCATGTCATTTTTCACCCATTCGTGGTCGTGGTGAATGATTACTTTCAGAAGGATGGGGGGGGGTGTGGCGATGCCTAATATCAGAGGAAATGGGAAATCAGGGCAGGTGTAATTGAGTTGATAATGATAAGGCTTTTTGCTGCCGTTTGTGTCGCTCTGCCCTGGGCTCATTCCTGCCCTGACAACCGGCTCTCCTCTCTCACCGTTACCCACTGAATGACGACGTCCACCAGGGTTACTCACACGCTTAGTTGTTGATTGACAATGGCGTGGGTGATGTCACATGATTTTCACGTGTGAAGCTATGTAGGTGAGTGCATGTTAATCTGACCTACATCACACCTGACCTATTACTGAGAGACAGAAGTGTCTGGATTTAGTGTCTGGATTTAGAGGGATGGTAGTATCTTGTCCAGACCTGGTACTGATAGACAGTATTTACCCTATTATCTCAATTATCAATTAAAAACATCTGTTCTCATCTGAAGGGGGGGTTCTGCTACAAAACCGTTCCCAGGGTTCTGTGGTCACAGTACTGTCAATGCATTTCTTGGTTTTCTTTTCTGTTCTGCTTCACATTCATTGCCAAGATTCTAAGTAAGCTTCCATTTGACTATGTTTGAATGGTTTTCTATTTTCAGCAGATTTACCCGTATTTGTGTGTGTGTAAGTCCCTGTCCACACGTACATGGGTATTTTTGAAAACTGAATTTTTCTTCATTCGTTTAAAAAAAATCTCACCCACACAAGCACGGTTTAAAAAAATCTCTGTCCACATGAAAACGCAAAAATGCCAAATTATGTGCTGTCAAGAGCATGCCAAACCAACAGGTGATGAGATAACCCTAACC
>JACXGM010015825.1:0-20990 GCA_016801145.1 Umbra pygmaea
TCCATTAGACAGAGGCAACCGCAAGAGAAAATGAAGCAGTCGGCCAGCCGGCGGTTAGCCGGCGGCATCTCGCAAAAGATGGTAGTGACGTATTCGGCGGTAAACGCTTTCTCCCCGCCAGCGGGACGCCCCTATAGCCGACAGCTTACAGCCGGTGGCAAAACGAAGCCGTGCCGATATTTTTTGCTATCTGGGTTACAAATAGAATTATAACACAATTAAATCCCGCACTTTCGAATTCCTCTTCACAAAAAGGCAAACCATGTTGATCTTCTTATTTGAAATAATGGCAGATCACAACCATCTGAAAGGTGCATACACCGCAACCTACTGTCAGGCCACAGAGATATGTTAGTGCAGCTGACTACTCGGTTGCTGCTACAAAACTGACTAGTGAGTCCGTGACTTGCCGCAAATCGGGTTAATGTGGAAGTAAGCCATTAGAGCTTTTCACTGGAATGGTACAACACCTAATGGCTTCCGCTCTGACCATTCTGCTACATTGACTTGATTTGGAATGGCATTTCTAATCATTCAATTTCTGTGGGTTATCCTCATAAAACAAATATAGTGTTTATCCCTCATAAACCAACTGTATGCCAGCAGTGTTTGTCCCTCATAAACCAAGTATATTTAATGCTTGCAGTAGTTACGCCTCATAAATCAACTATTCAGTATTGAATGCAAGCAGTGTTTATCCCTTATACTGTAAATCAAAATATATTTCATACAGTGGTTATCCCTCATAAATCAAATATTTTTAATGCTCACACTGGTAGTCCCTCATAAATGAACTACATTTAATTCTAGCAGTGATTATCCATCATAAATTAATTGGTGTGTCAATAAGTTGCTGCAGTTTCAAATTACCATTTCATATTTTTGACCTAATTTAAAATGAAAAATAAAATGCCTTTGAGGGAGACATGCAACCAACATAGTCTCTGTGTCTGCCAAAGGCCTCCTAGTCCCAGGAGGCTACCTTGAAAAGTGCCTCTAACATTGAGTGCAGCTCACTGGGCCTGACACTCCATCTGTGCTGGGCCTCCCAGTGGATAGTCATGCCCAGTAAACTGTTCTCCACTTCCACTTTTCTCAATCCTGGATGGCACTACAGCCGAAACTCTGCCACAACCCCCACCCTCAAACCACTGGGGATTCATGCCAACACTTGGCAAATGTAACAAACAGATGTTTTCGTTATTTCTTATGTTTCAAATAGATATGAGTAGGAATGTGTCTAATTTACTTAATTCATTAGTCATCAATTAAAATAAGAAAGAATCATTATATCATGGAAGCATATAGTTTCCTAAGCGTTTAAATAAGTGTGTTTGTCTTTGTTAAGCTTTGTTATGTGAACAGCTAGAATGATATTTTTGCAGTTTAGAATCAAAACCACTGTGTTTAATCTCACAAATTACACACAGGCAAAATGTAAAATCATCCAAAAAAGCTAAATTTTTTAATTTTGACAATTTTAGAATTTCTAATGCTGTTAACTGTATGTCAACTCACAATTTTAAGGGAATAATGGCCTTAAAAACTATATAGTCCCTGCCAAATAAACAATTGGTTTACGGTTAGGCGCACACTTGCAGTCAGAAATGTGTTAACTGTGTAGACATCCATTGCTTATGAAATCCAAGTGCAATACATTCAGATTGTAATCAATTACTGTTAGGTCAGCAACATTGGAGTTAAATAGTTTGTGTCCAATAGAAAGCTTTAGTAGTAAAATAGGCTATGCTTTTTATGATTATTAATATGGTTTGATGGCTTAAATTATGGCCCAACTACATTTTTGTATGCCCACCAACCAACACAATTCTAGCTCCGCCTCTGTAGCACAGTGTAGTTATAAGCCCCACCAATTAGTAATGCAGATAAACCACAGGTCATCCCAGTCTTGCCTTCTCAGGGGCACACTCTTGAGGATAGGGTAAAACCAACCTGGGAAACATTCTGTCAGCGTAAAAAAACATTTTCTTTAGGTGGCATGACCTCTAACTGTAATGGTGCAGGGTCGTCTTGGTGCATAACCAAGCTCTCAGAAGTGTGGGCAGGTCATGAACTGGTCAAAAGACTTATCAGATTGAATGGGCTGGGCTTGTTAGTCTTTTACATTTCATTCCACTGCCACATTCTGGACAAGTCATACTGTAGGTCTAATGGCAAGAGCCGTGGCAGTAGTCAGTTTCAGGAGTCAAATTGTGAGATGGGAAGTTCATGGGTTTGCACTTGTGTCAATTCCTGTTCAAACAAATGTTGTAGAGCATGAACCTGCAGGAGTGAGTCAACGCTTTGATGCTTTGAGAAAATGACATGGTGTTGGCCAGGGTCATGCCAAGGTTCATTATAATTCAGACAGTGTGGAATTTTCAACTATGACAGGGTGGTCTTGGGGTGGCAAGTGCGGCTTTGTCTTGTTGATATAGTGGGCTGACATCCAAGCCAATTGTCTCCCAGACTTGCAAAAATATAAATGTTGAGTTTCATCTGCATCAAAAGGGTATGATAGAACATATGTCAGGATAGGACAGAGACAAGTGACTTGGTGTATTTAGACTGGAAGTATGACTGTCTGGTTCAGGAAGGTCTGACTGCTTGGCAACACTTAGCTGAACAGGTCAGGAGGTCTTACTTCCTCCCTGGAAGGCACCTAGAGCACCAGGTACCAAAGTAAAGCAAAGATCATTACTGAGGCCAGCCATCTGAGCCACAGACTGTTCCCGCCCCTTAGGTCCACCAAACACTGTCAGTAGAGGATCATCTAAAACATTCAGGCTGCACAACAGCTTTTCCCCCCAGGCCATCAGGCAGCTTAATAGTACACATTAAAAGACTTGGTAAAGGGTCAACGCAGTTCATATAGACAATCCACTTGTATTAAGATCACCACACTGTATCATTCTGATGCACGGCTGTCCGTTGACTGGTTCTATGGAAACTGTATTCTGCTCTAACTGATGCTAGTTAACAACTGCATTCCTGCAAGTAACCCTGGCCACATGGTCATTCTGTATTCCACTGCTCGTGGATGCAATCAGAGTTACTGTTAATTGTATACTGCATATAACATGTATACTGCAGCCGCGGTTGGTGGATCTTAATTGGGGACGCTGGGCTCACATTACCGTCCGGACTGGGGGAAACGGAATAGTATCACACAATGGGTTTGATGCGCTACACACCGTACCATTCACTCCGGTCCAAAACATATTGCGAGCCCGGCATCCCCAATTATGATCCATTCACTCTGGTCCCAAACATAATGCGAGCCCGGGGTCCCCAATTAAGATCCACCGACCGCAGCTGGTATACTGTACACTGTATATGTCACTTTAGATAATTCCTAACGCACCTTCTTATATCATGTTGCTATTGATAGAGGTTGTGTCCTTTTTGTTTTGCACATCTTTCGGTTTGTATTATTGTTATATTTCCTGCAATGCTGAAGTTGGAACCGGGGCACAAGATTTTCACTGTAAATGCAATTACACTTGTGGTAATTCCGTAGGGCAGAGGATATCAACCCATGTGCCGTGAGGACTTCCCAAGTGTGCTGTGATTTTTTCAAAATCTGATATATTATTTCTTCTTGGGCAATTTATGCAGCTCTTTTATTAAGCTATTTTTGCTCACCAGTGAGGATTTCTTAAGCTGATGCGCCAGAGACCAATCTGTCTCACATCACTTCACCTGCTCAGATCAATTCTCCGATCTGATTGGATAGTGAAGCAATTAAGGTCGCATCTGCAGTTGACAAGCATGCACACCTTTACCACTGAAAACCGTGTGTCTGTACACAAACGTCAAGTTCTACTTTCCAGCACGTATATACACAAGTTTAAAGTAGGCAAGTTGGATAAACCATGCCCAGAATCATCTATATTTTTTTGATTGGAAACAAAAATGTTAAGCACCGCTACAGCCTACATGTAAACAATTGTTCAGTAAGTAGAGTTTGAATGCTTAGGGGAGAATGCACAAAGCAAAGGATTGCATATGAAGGTAGGTCATTTTCAGTTTGTGTAATCACTGTAATGCTCAGCTACTCTATATTTAATTCAAATATCTATCTTTTGGTGTTTACTGAATTATGTTTGGAAACGAGATGTATAGAGAAAGTGAAAGATAGTCACGTGTTGAACAGATGCTTTCAAGTTCAATATCATATTAAGTAATTATGATGTTCGGAATACAATTTTAGGCATTTTCCTCCCTTCCCAATTCCCTCTCTAATCCTGCCTTGTCGGCTGCTCTGTAACTCCTTGTACAGATCTGTGGGATGGCGAAGGCTGCGCACATGGTTCATCCAAACACATGTCGCGCCAGCCGCCGATTCTTTTCGCACTGCAAATCTAACATGGAAGCTTTTAGTCAGATCACACATGGGATGATTACATTCACCAACTATACTTTCGCAATTGAATTTAGAGCGGCCACTATGCCCCGCATGCTAGGCATATTCTTTATATGATACTGGTTAAATCAACTGATATTGAACATGTTTTTTTATTGCCTTGCACATTGATTTTCAACATCTTTGTTGAATTAACTAGACAGTTGTTGTGAACTGAACATTCAATCTGTTCTTTTTTCTGCACTATTTGTGTTAAGTGACATACAGCTCTGGAACAAAAAATTAAGAAACCACTGCAAA
Organism: Umbra pygmaea; assembly: GCA_016801145.1. Taxonomy (NCBI): domain Eukaryota; kingdom Metazoa; phylum Chordata; class Actinopteri; order Esociformes; family Umbridae; genus Umbra; species Umbra pygmaea. Next base: position 4,667 of record JACXGM010015825.1, read on the forward strand.
AAGAATGTTCCTCTGGTTTTACTGTTGATAGATATGTATGTGTTCGGTAACATTTTTGTTTGATTCCATAAACTACAGATTTCTCCCAAATTTTAAATAAAACAGGAAAAATGAAAAGCGTACAACCCCAGACACTACTAGATACATGGCTTAATAAATAATATAATGGTGCGTCCCATTCATGCCATTTTGCAAACAAGATTGTCCAAAGACAATTAAATCAACATACATTTTCTTATTGGTATGCCCTCAACACTGTGTCTTCAAGTTTACACAAAAAATTGCCACAAAGGGTATTAACTGGGAAAAAATCATTAAACCACAACCTATGTTAAATCACTGTTTCCAGCTACACTACAACTTCTCTTCAGCAACCTACAATTAACGTCAATCACGTGAAAGTCCATACATGCCGACTCCCCCTCATTTAATTGCTATTTTCTATTTATTAATTGTTGTTTTCTACTTATCCTGACGACCATCAATTACTCACAAAGCCATAGCTGTGGGTATACTTTCTGAAGTGACTCAACAAATGCTGCAGTGCCTGTATCACAGATTTCACCATATTCCCTATGTATAATCCATATATTGCATACACTCATTGGCCACTTCATTAGGTACACTCCACTAGTTCTGGGTTGGACCCACTTTTGCATAAAGAACTGCCTTACTTCTTTGTGATATATATCCAACAAGGTGCTGGAAACATTCTTCAGAGATTTTGGTCCATATTGACATTATTGCATCACACTGTTCCTGCAGATTTGTCGGCTGCACATCCATGATGCAAATCTCCTGTTCCACCCCATCCCAAAGGTGATCGATTGGATTAAGATCTGGGGCCTCATTTATAAAACTTTGTGGTGGATTTGCGTCAGAAGTGGCGTACGGACAAAATACAGGACGTGCGTACGCAAAGAAATATTCAGATTTATAAAACCGTGCGCACGCACATCCTACACCGTTTTCCCTGTATAAATCACAATCAAATCTAAATGTGGCGCAGCTTTTGCGGCTGCATGTCACGCCTATAATTGCCCATAAATAGTCAGTGAAACGCCCCAAAATTAATATTAATTGATTGAGAAATCATGGCAAACAGAGAGAGGAAAATCAAGAAAAGAAACTTCACTCAATGTGAAGGTGAAACTATTGTTGGCGAGGTGGAAAAGAGGAGGAAAATGTTGTTTGAAGGGCAAAGTGTGCCTATTACCAATGACGAAAAGGCATTGGAGTGGCAAAATCTTGCAGACGCTGTAAGAAAGTCGGACATTGGCCCAAATAAAAAGTGGTTAGATATCAGTCGATGTCAAAGCATCTAGCGCAGTGGTCCTCAAACCCTTCCATGGAGGGCCTAGTGTATGCTGGTTTTTGGTCTTTCCCTTCAATTAGAGCATAATTGGGACCTAGACTGCCAGGTGAGGGGAGATACTAACCAATTAGTGAGCTAATCCATCAGGCTTGTACAAGGTAAAAGCAAAAACCTGCATACACTAGGCCCTCCATGGAAGGGTTTGAGGACCACTGGTCTAGCGCTTCATCGTGAAAGTGTGTCTGCCACGGGTGGGGGAAAAGTGTTTACATTAGAGCAACATGTCTGCATCACAAATTATTTGGACATTGATCGAATGAAAATGCTTTTGATTATGAAAGCATTTTCATTCTCATTTGGTGCCCTTATTATGGCAACATAAGTGCAGTCAATAGCACCGAATACATTTGGGAAATCGGACATAGCTGCAAATTGCGCTTTTTTATTTGCCTCTTCACCCGCGTTGTAAGGAAACTTTTTATGTAATCATGCGACACACCAATTACACCTATTAACACATCTGGCATAACCCGGCTAAGGTTTGGCTGTGAAATCCCAGGCCTGTCAACTGATTCCCTCTGGAAAGTGCCAGTCGCCAGAAATCCAAGTTTTCCAACAGGGGTCCAACAGGACGCCCCAAGGAAATCGGAACCGGCTCATAAGCCACTCGTCCTCGTTTGCCAGCAAGTCTTCTTGCTGTCTGACAATGCGTTCCCTCTGAATCCTTCCATTTGCCACATCTTCTAACAGCGCGAGATCAGCCATTGTGCATCATTACGCATTGGGTTGGCATAATGGCTTTTTATGACCATGCAGGTGATTGTATCTGATCAGCTACAGATGTCAGTATTCATGTAATTGTAAATGGGATTATGCGCAAATGGAATTAATTCCAGCTATCAAAATGGTTAAGACATCCGTCATGATGGAACAATTGATGGATGGAAATGAAACGGACTAACGGCATATACATGAACACCATGATTCCGTAGCTGATGACATTTATGAACACAACTTTCCCAAGTGGCCAGACGGACGCATCGACAAGGATATGTTTTAAACATTATTTTGTATTATTTATGAGGATGAATTACATAACATGCCAATATAATTACAGAACATGTTTGAGTGTTCTTTTTGCAAATATGTCTTCGTTTGCATTTAAGATGATAGTAAGAACATTGTAGCAGTTGATTGTAAGAATGGCTTTGTGAAATGTTCATTTATTAAAGAGAGACATTATTTTGATTTCGTTTAGCTACACAATGGTCTGCAGTTTCAGACAGCTTCATGTGTTTCACACATCTGCCGGCGGTGTCGCCATTTCTTATTTCACCCGTTTTGGTGCGTAGGCATGGGTCAGAGTTTCCGTGAAGGACCGCATATTTTCCCATCAAGTTTGCTTTTTATAAATCCCAATTATTGCGTAGAGAGTGGCGTACGCCTTCTTTTGTGCATACACCACATTTATAAATGAGGCCCCTGGTACATGTGGAGGCCATTTGAATACAGTGAACTCATTGTCATTTTCAAGAAACCAGTTTGAAGTGATTTGAGCTTTGTGACCTGGCACATTATCCTGTTGAAAGTAGCCATTAGAAGATGGGTACACTGTGGTCATAAAGGGATAGACAAGGTTAGCAACAATACTCAATTGTTATTAAGGGCCCAAAGTGTGCCAAGAAAAATCCCCCACACCATTACACCACAACCAGCCTGAACTATTGATACAAGGCATGATGGATCTGACCCTACCATCTGAATGTCACAGCAGAAATTGAAACTCATCAGACGTGGCAATTTTCTTCAATTCTACTTTTGTCCAATTTTTGTGGTCTTCTACTGCCGTAACTCATCTGCTTCAAGATTTGATGTGTTGTGCATTCAGAGATGTGTTTCAGCAGACCTTGGTTGTAACGTGATTATTTGAGTTACACTTGCATTTCTATCAGCTCGAACCAGTCTGGCCATTCTCCTCTGCCATCAACAAGGCATTTTCGCATTGAGAACTGCTGTTCACTGGATATTTTCTCTTTTTCGGACCATTCTCTTTAAACTTTAGCAATGTTTTTGTGGGAAAATCCCAGTAGATCAGCACTCTCTGAAATATTGAAACCAGCTCACCTGGCACCAACAACCATACTACATTCAATGTCACTTAAATCCACTTTCTTCCCCATTCTAATGCTTGGTTTGAATTTTAGCAGATCATCTTGACCATGTCTACATACCAAAATGTATTGACTTGCTGCTACATGATGGGTTGATTAGATATTTGCGTTAACAGGTGTACTTAATGAAGTTAAGTTCTCTATGCAGTTTACTGCCGTTTACCATAGCCCTATTGCCCATTAAGCTGTATATGGGAACATTTTGAACAGGTAGGTAAAGAAGTTGTGGGGGAGGACCTTCAGAATTACTCTGCTCATTCTTTCCCTAGAGCAAAGAGTTGACAATGAACCAAATAGGTCTTCTTTCTATTGCTGTCACCCACAGAACAGTCTTTCTGAAACTTTGAATGTGGAAGGAAAGTAGAATAAGTAAGGAATAATAAAACATTGGCAGCCATTTTACACTATGCTGGCGTGGGCAAACAGGGGATGGCATGGTTCAATCCCATGGTCCTCTGCTCTGGGCTTTGGGAGACAGCCGCTGGGATGCACTACCAGATGTGATGTCTCCAGCAGACCCCAGCTGGGCAATCGTCCGTTAAATTTTTTCCCTTTTCACCATAACAAAGCTGGGTTACAGTTGTTCAGTGTTGGTTTGACTATTGCCCCCGTCCCCTTACTAATATGTCCAATCAGTAACCAATCAGAAAAGTACTGCTATGTTACATTGTTTGTTAAAACAGGGGTTTGAAGGATGTGTCAAATTGTCAATCTCCTCTCCACCGCCTATTTTATTTAGAAAAACATATCTTAAAAATAGCTACAGAAAAATCTGTAAATATGCACAGCTAAGGGTTCATTGAGTACTTGATTTAATTAAGGTTGACGGTGAGTTCTAGATGAATCCAACCATCCGTGTAGGTGTAGTGAGTCCAATGTGATTGGAGTTGATGGCAGGGTGCCAGGCTGTGTGCCAGGCTGTGTGCCAGGCCGTGTGCCAGGCCGTGTGCCATGCTTAGGCAATGCCTGGTGCCTGGCACCTCAGACGGTCGACTGGATCGTCACTGGACAAGATTGATTGGAGAACGCACAATACAAATAATAATAATTATTATTATTATTGACTATATGGATTATCTTTATGGATTCTTAATTGCAAAATAGCTAATAAAAGCACCTTAAAAAAGAAGAGAGGGAGGTTATGATGATGACAGAGGGGTTGGCATCATTGTCAATCATGGACAAACAACTTTTTGTCTGCAGGCTTCTGATACACAAGAACATTACGGACCCTATTTTAACGATCCGAAACACAAGAATCAAACGCAAAATGGGAGTGACTTTGTGGGTGGATCTTGGGCGCTGTTTCTATTGACTCTTGAGCCCAACTCCAATCTAAAATGGCTAGGTCTAAAGTAGCTACATTAGTAGTCATTGGTGTGGTTTGGGCGTAATGTGCAATAAACCAATCAAAGCGTCATCTCACATTCCTTTTAAGCACAGGCGCGCTTGTTCCATGGCGGATTGCTATTATAACGGCGGATTGCTATTTATTTTTCTCTTTTACAAAATGTAAATAAAGAAATGTCACAAAGACATACATTCCGATGTTTTGGGCTCACTTTCACTGAATCACAAGTTTATGAATGCATGGTGATATTTTTGCAATGTAGTATAACTTTTTATCGAGATTACTTTTGCTTACCTCACGCAAGTATACACTACATTTATCCCTATTTTTCACATCTTCATCGACACCACAATGATTTCCTACGTGTGGTAATATTTTTCCTTTTAATTATGAATGGGTTGCAGAAATGGGAACTGTGTAGATGAAAGAAGTAAAGTGTATGCTTGTTGAGCACATGCTACATTATGGCCAAGCATGCGCCCTTAATATAGAATCTGAATAATGCGCCACTGACTTTAGACTAGGTTTTTCCTGGTCTGTGACCGAATTGTTTTCTGAAACTGCAAAATAGCACCAGGGAACGTTTGCGCCGGAGCATGCCTCCTCTCCTTGCTGAACCGCCCCCGGGAGCGCAAGTTCATTCCTTAATCAGGTGCAAAATAGGAATGATACATGCGTTGTTGTAAAAAATCAATTGCGCTGGGTGCAAGATAGGGCCCTACAGCTTTGTATTTCCTGCCAAGCTGTTCAATGATCTGTGGTTGGTCAAGATGGCCAATCATCCTCTGACGTGAACTCTGGGCCCGTACTAAGGAAAGACAGCAAGGCTCAGTGAGATTCAACGCAGCCAAAGCGAAGAACCACAATGGGTTTTTGGACATTTGGTCAGGCCAAGCCGGGAGACTTCATGTTAATCTGGGCGAAGATAAGGTGCAGTGCACTCAGGAGAGTATGTCTGTTAGCGAGGGAGAATGGAGGATATACAGTTTACAGTATGTGGGGAGTGGGGCTTCTCCAATTGGCCTGGAATTTACTGTAGCTGGGCAAACAAGAAGACCAGGGGAAATCTCAGGCGCTAACTGATATCTGCTGCCAATGTTCATGAGTGTTACCGTTGCCTTCGGTCTGTGCTTTCATCACATTACTTTAATTATCCAATGGATCACTATATGTGTCACAATGTGTCAGAATATCAGGAGACAGATGCGTTTTTCAAACTAGAATAACATTTATTTACTCAATTGAACAAAACAACAAACACTAGAACTCACACAACTGTCTACTAGAACACGTGTGACACAACTCTCTACTTGAACTTGGAGATTGAAACAAAGATGAACCACATGGACAAGGGTAATGACCAACAACATAGGGAGAAACAGAAGGGTTTAAATAATGCACTAATGACTAACATTAGCTGGGAACATTGAAACAAAACCACTTCACACAGGAAAAAACTAAATGAAGACATACTAAAACACAATACAGTGGACATTGTTACAATATGTCATTCACCAATAGATTGCTGTTATTCACAGTCACCTATGTACAGCTGCATCCATTCATTATTGTTGGTATTTAGTTCCTGTGTGTGTTTGGTATCCTGTACTTCATTGTCTATATGTAAGGTCTGTGTTAGGTTTGTGTTAGGTTATGTTGGAACTGTTTATTGTATGGGACTCATTGTAGTCCTTTTCCTTAATAAAGTGTTTTTTTCAGATGAAAACCGTTTATTTTTTATTTACCTTTTCACACCTTGGCCAGTGCTTGCCACAAAACCTCCAGCACCAGAGACCAGGGCACCTTTCCCAGTGGCTGAAGCAGGGTTTCCTCCCCCTACGCCGCTGCCAGGGGATCCACCTCATGCCTAGGGAGACTGGGGCTTCACCCCCAGCGGCAGAGACCACTGGAGCTCCGCCCCCCATGCCTCAGTTGGTGCCGGCCGCAAACGCTTCCAGCACCTGTGACTGCGGAACTTCCCCCAATAGCTGAGACTGGGGTGCCACATCCTATGCCACAGGTGGCACTAGCAGCACTGCCCCCAGTGCCAGGGTCTGCTGCTCAGCCCCTATTGCGGATGCCGGCTACACTGCCCCTAGAGCATGTACTAGCAGGACCGCCCCCGGTTATGTCGTTCGTCCACACAAAAACGCTGTATCAGGTCAACGTCCAGGGTTTTTTAGAAACTCCCATTTCAGTGTTGTCGTGTGGATGGTGAAACACAATCTGTTAAACGTCAGATTGTGCGCCACTATCTCCATTGTTTACATGAGGAGAGTTTGTGAAAAAAAATTAAATGAGTCTGTGCAATGGCGGACGTAGCCAAAATATCGCTGCTAATAACCGTGCTAACAGGGCTTATTACATGTATACCATTACATGCACAGTTATCGCATTATATTGCTGAAAAGAGGCGTCAGAATGCAATACTACTCAGGTCACTGCTTATGACTACGCTATGCTCCCACGACACAGACCTCAGTTAACGGTTTTGGACGAGACTTACCGGAACAGGTAAAACCCCTTTTTAAGCTTCTGATTTGCCAACATGGCTTTACGGTTAGGGTTATATCGTCACCTGTTGGTTTGGCATGCTCTTGACAGCGCATGATTGGGCGTTTTTGCATTTTCATGCAGACAGAGTTTTTTTTCTGTGCTTGTGTGGATGAGCTTTCTTTTTAAAACAAATAATTATTAATTATTATTATTAGATTGTGCTGGAAGTGTTTATTGTTTGAGACTCATTGCAGTCCTTTTCCTTAATAAATTGTTCTTCACAATAAAACCTTTAAATTTTACCTTTGCATTTGTCTCTGTCCTCACCGCAACCAGCATTTTTGTTACAATGAGGTCTTTAAATGTGTGTGGTTAAATCGTTGGTGGCTTAGGTGGTTGTGTGTGTGTGTGTGTGTGTGTGTGTGTGTGGGTGTGTGTGTGTGTGTGTGTGTGTGTGTGCATGCAGAGGAAGGAGGGTGGTTAAAGATAGTGGGGTACAACACTCCTCTGAAGGATTAGGATAAATGACGGCCAATATCCAACCACTCCCAGCTCCGCTAGTCTGTTTCCAATAGCAACCAGTGCTATTCTGCTGGTCATCGATCCTCCTATTTCACGCGGCGTTAGATGTCCTAGATCTTTCTTGGCTGACACCTGCTTGGGGAACTGTATTTCAATGATTGTGGGTATATTTAAGATGGCTACAAACATTATTATCCCTGTGCTGTTAGAGTGTTCCCTTAAGCAAATGGAAACTAGACATAAAGCTTCCATGCTTTTCTTTAAATATTTGCACATACAGTCTGGATCGATCTGCTATTAAATGCAGAATCAAACGTATTGATCACAGAAATCATAAAGATATATATTTAGCTTTCAGACCATGTAAACTTTTGAAAAATATATATGGGGATAAAGATGTTCACTATTCTACAAAGCAGAGGATAGGATCAATCGACAATCAATACACAAGTCACATTTGTTTAATAAACCCAAACAAAGGGACACATCAGGACTCCCAAGTGTGACTTTAATAAGAATGGGACAGTTTGTTATTCACATGAATTGTTAGTTCTTATAATCAGATTTAGCCTTTATGTAATCAATATATAATGTATCCCTTCATATCAGATTTGTGTTTGTGTTAGACACTGTATGTCACAATGTGATTCATAAAGAACAAAGAAATTGAGTTTGATCTAATCTGTGGCATGAATTCCTTCTGTTTAGCAGATGCCTTGTGGTTGAGAAAGCGAGGCTGAGAGGGTTGAAGGGATTTAGTTTTGTGTGAAGGGTTTCAGTTTTGTGTGAAGGGTTTCAGTTTTGTGTGAAGGAAACACAATGAGCCCCCTGCTTCTCTTTGCACAAGAAACGCAAATGAAAAACACCCTGAAGTCTTAAATCTAACACAGCCAAGCCTAGCAATAACCTTTATTTTCATCTACTAGGAAAATAGCCTCTTGTCATTCATAATGTCTCTCAATTTCTCCATACTTTTATTTTAAGGGTGGCTTTGTGATGTCCGGCAGCTGCCTCAGAAGCCATGGGGTTCTGCTGTCCCTACTAGGCTGAATACCCAAGGCCAACTTCATAGCAATATTAACACGTCTTTCACACCAAAGCATTAAAGTTGAATAGCGGTGGCTGCCAAGGTACCAGAAATCCCAGTGCAATCCATTTTGGTGATTTTGGTGAGCAATATAAAGCTTAAGACACTGACGTGACATCACAGCATTTTTTTTCTCGATTTAAGTGGAGCCATAATGCTCAAAGCCATGACAGCAATTGGGGCAAACTTTGAAGTAGTTTTTTGCACAATCCCCCAACTCCTCTAACACCGTCTTTAAAATATCAGTAATAATTTTACTAAAACCATCTTAAACAATTTGTTTGAACACAGAATTAAAACTGACATCATACGGAAATAAAGTGTGTGTATTTGTGTGTACTGTGTGATATCTTAGTACTGTGAGATGGCTTTGTAGGGCACGTTGCTAAGAAACCATTCTTGCAGTCTCTTCTGCTTATTGCATTTATGTAAGAATGGTTTCTTAGTTTACAAATGGAAATATATTTTGTTTCAGATGGAAAAAAAGCCAAACAAGACCAACTCAAAATTTGTTGAGGGATTCTTTTTTTTCCCACCAAAATATGAGTTTTAGCTGATGTGATTTAATAACAATATAAGAGTGTATATGTTGTTTTTGTATTGAATCAATCAAATTTATTTATAAAGCCCTTTTTACAACAGCAGTTGTCACAAAGTGCTTTGACAGACACCCGGCCCGATATTGTTGGGGGGATTACATGAAAAAGTTAGTTATAAGGTCTAAGCAGTCATTTTCATTATTCCATAATGTAAACTATGTGCTAAAATGTATTGTCAACTTCCTTAAGCTGTATGTATAACACCGTATTTATACTGTATAACAGAATATGATTGCAGCAGCACAGTAGAGTGTAAAGTGAGTGCAGTCATTCAAATACAGAGTATTACTAAAACAAGGAGGCTACAAGGTATTTTATAACCTGAAATGAAAAACAAGATTTGTTTCTGAAGAAATAATCAGCATGAGTTTAAGCATGTAGTAATCCATATTCAAAGCATGTAGTAAGCCTGAATATGAATATGGGGCTTACTGTACGTGACCAAGTTTTGTCAAGGTGGAATCCAAAGTACATGTATGATGACACCACCTATTTTACAGTAGCTTGTTTTCCAGAGTAACCAACTCAGACATTTATTAGACGTGGGGGGGGTACATGTAAGGGAAAAACTGTAGCTAGGTTTTTGACCAGGTATGAATGTGTACAGTACACCAAGCTAACATCGCCATCTGACACAGGCCTTCACCTGTAACTAATTTGGTCGAAACTCATTTCAGTTTGCTGCTGCCTATGACTGAAATTACTTAAGACCCTTAAGCTCAAAACACATCTCACTTTCATTCACAAATGCACCCTCTAAATTTCCTTTTTCCTATCTATACATGTGTCCAACTGTAAATGGTGTAATTAATTACTGTAATTAATGTTTGTCTGCTTGTACAGTATTTATTTGAATAACTTCTCCCAAGATTTCCTCCGAAATTTCAATTTCCACATTACATTTCATACAAATTAAAAATCCAGTTCTGGCTCAAATTTGGATTTTACAAAGGTGCTTTTTTTTCAAATTGTATTGTATGTATAGCATAATCTCCGACAGCCCCAAAGAGACAATTGGAACTGTGGGGATTTTACAAGGAAGAAAAAGCCAATAAATGATGACAATCATCTTAAGCCACATGCCCAATACCATGTGGAAACGTGAAATTCACGGTTCCGCCAGGTCTAGATGCGGTTCCATTCCTCTGGAACTGGAACTTTTCACCAGGTTCTTGCAGGCTGACAGCTTCGTCTGGAAGCTCATGCTGGGGGCGCAGTTGGACACTTCACCCGACGCCATATTTAAAAATGTTTAGGTAGTTACGGAAAGTGTAGTCTGGAGTATCGCAATAAACTAGTTACAAACAGTTATTGGACAAAAGTAGAAATGGAAAGTGTACATTGGAGCAATTCAAATGTCCAGGTGCTTTTAGGCATCAGATAGTGGAGTCTTTGGCGGAGATTGGGATCCATTGGTCCATTAAAGCGTAACTCTCGCCAAAATGCAACCTACAGTCTTTTTGTTAATGTACCCGAGTCAAATGTTCGTTTAAAAGCATAATTAGGACGGAAACACCACTTTTAAGATTTTGTGTATTTTTGGTTTTGGTCAAATTGCCCTTTCAATGGGAGTGATAGGGGCACTACTATGATAGCATCAAAATCGCTATTTTTAAAACACTACGAAGGCGCAACATGAAACTTTGCTCAAAGTATCACCAGGAGCTGTACACTTGAACTTGAGCTTTGTGAACATTGTTTGTCTAATTTTAGAATGTTTCCCATTGTTCCAATTAAAGGTTTTAGTTTTTCATAGATCACTGGTAAGTTATGAACTTCTTTTACCTGGCCATTAGGGTCTTACTAAGGGACTTTCCAAAAGTTGTGAACTCAGCCCAACCCAGAAAAGTAATCTGTTACAGTATTTATGCCCATCGCTGCATGTTGATAGAAAATGTACACGAACATTGCACTGTATAAACACTGTATGTCTGTTCCTAGTCTTTGAATGTTTAATTTTTTCTTCAATAAACATGTTAAACAATTACTGTCCTGTTTATTGCATATTTTCTTTGCATTATTCAAAGTCTGACAACACTGCTTAATTTTTCTTATTTTGACAAGTTGTCATTATCTGCAAATAAATGCACTGAATGAAAAATGTTTAACGTTGAATTCTGAAGGAAAGTTGTCAGTAATTTATGACCAAAAATATATGTTCAATTTGCCCAAACACACAACTATAACTAGAAAAGCAGAGACCCTGATGATTTCACAGTATTCTGTTATTCTATTATTCTATTCCCAGAGCTGTATGTATTCACTGGAAAACAATGCATTACAAAAGACAATACAAAAAGCCAATGCATTACAAAAGCATTTTTTATTTCGGATCTGTGTGAAAGAAAATACAATAAATGACAGTCATATAAAGGTGAGAGTCCATTTATGTACACAACATAATATAAACACAAATCTGTAACAGGTGAAAGTCCAATAATGTACACATCATCATAGTATTTCAGAAATGTAATGGTTGGAAAATCTAGTCAGTGTGCAGACAGTATGATGCAAACAGGCATGTTTGGATGTCTTATGAGCAAATGTGAGTAGTTACCAAAGTGATGCATGAGTCTATCCTGCACTCTCTTTGCGTGGGCCCCTGCCTGCCTATCTAGAAGTGGTCTTGCAGTCTGCTGTAGTACTGCATTGTCTCTGGCATCAGCTCACTCCTGTCTGAACACTTCATGGTGCTGCTCACACAGATTGCGTAGAACACAACAAGTGAGAGTCATCTGTGTGACAAATTCTATATCGCAGTCATTGCGTTTCATGAGGCAGCGCCACCTTCCCTTCAGCCTGCCAAATGCATTTTCCACCACTACCCTTGCTCTGGAGATTCTCTAATTTAAATGCTTTTGCTGCTCATTCAAGTTGCCATTGTCTGCAAATGCCTTCACCAGCCATGGCTTAGACGGATAGGCAGCATCTCCAACAATGAAGTACCCCACATCTTCACCACCAAGGACTCTGGTTTGTGGAGGGAACAGGGGTGCTTCCCTGCAAGAGGTCCCACAGTTTGGATGGGAGACACAGGAATCATGGACACTTTCTGGTGTTCCAACGCAGACATTCCAGAGCAATCCCTTTCCATCTACAACTGCCTGAAGAATAATGGAATGCCGGTTAAAATAATCACAATGGTGCTTTTTTTTGGTGCAATGATTGGGATGTGACTTCCATCGACGGACCCCACACACTGGGGTACCATCCACCTTTGTTCAAAGTAGGCAGCCATCAGAGCTGTGCTATGTTGCGGTATTTTTGTGGCCAGCTTCCACAAGGCAATGGCAACACGAGTTCCAGATAGGGACACATTTGGCAGCCATTGTAACCAGCATATAGAACCACATATAATATGAACAAATTTAAAACATACAGACAAAAACTAACTAATACACAATTACAAAAACTTTTGCAAACATTTCTGTCTATTCTCTAACAAACAATTCTGTCTATTCCTCGTGATGGACAATTCCCAGAGAAGGATTGTAGAATGCCTTTCCAAGCAACCGTACATCTCAGAATTTCTCCCAAATTACGTTCTCAGGAAACTATTTTGAAAACCTGAATTACGTTATATGCCAACATATTTAGGGTTTTTTACTTTTGAACTGCACGTTTCGTTATTAGGCTGTATTTACTTCAATTACGTTGCTCCGGTACATTTTGTTTAGCGGATTTATGCGAGAACATTCCACACATTCCATACATTCCATAGCGTTCGGAATTATATTGCAACATTCACAGTTAAGGTTAGGTAAGAGGATACTAACGGTTAAGGTTAGGCATGAGGTTACTAACGGTTAAGGTTAGGCATTAGGTTACTAACGGTTAAGGTTAGATATAACGTTACTGAAGTTAAGGTTAGGATTAAGGTTAGGGTTAACGTTGCAAAAAAAAGACAATCGTCTGTCTCCATGACGCATGCAATGTAGAACAAAACATGCACAAAGTGCCGGTCTGGATTTAAACTCGCGAACACTGGCATGCAAGTCGCGGATTTATACGCCCATCCACCATCCCCGACCTAGGAAAAACTACGCTGTTTTCATGCCACGTCATGATTTTCATATGTTCATATTTAACGTTATTCAAATGTTCAATTTAGTTCCCTACAAACGTAATCGACTCTCTCATACGTTCATATCTGACATATTTCGGTTTTACAAAATAGTTTCCTCAGAACGTATTTCATGTGATTTAGGGATGCAAGCATTGCCTGTGCATTTGTCATTGCAGGATTTCTCTTTGTCCGCGATTCATAATAATTACATTTTGACTCTTTTGCTGTAGATGTTTAAAAAGTTAACACAAAGCAAATTTAGAAAACTTAAGCAACTCAAAATCAACTATGTCCTGCATATTTGTAGTTGCTCACATACCAGTGCTTTACAAGTCGCTTTGGATGCGCATCATCTCCTGACACAGTCTTAAATAGTGAAAAATGTCATGCAAGTGCTTTTTTCCAGGGAAATAAATCCAGCGTTGCCAACTCTCACGCATCTGGCGTGACTCTCATGCTTTCAGCATAAAAAAATGTTTCCATTCATTTTTATTTTTTTTGCATAAATCTGGGTTTATACTAAGTAAACAAGGACTTACATTTTTTTTATTAGTGTTAGGTAAACCAAAAATGTTCTTCGCAAACACTGAGTAGTCTCACGCCAGCCAAAGTTGGCAACCCTGATATATCACAGCCCACTTCTCACTGAAGGCAATGGGGACATATTAACCCCCCACTCCTGGTTCTTCAAGGGCCTGAAGCCTATCTGAATGGCCTAGGCTGAGTTAGGAAGAAATTGGTAAAATTGCCTCCAAAAATATTCTAAAACAAATAACACACTCCAGCGATACCTGAACCATTTTCGCAGCTTGTCTAGTAATCCTCTCTTGTCTCATGTATTAGTGGTAATTAGATGTAATTAATATAACTGCGATGGCATGTGATCAAAATGCCAACACATAGTGTGGTGGGATGAATCTATACCAAATTTGCTTTCAGATAACAGGAAACAGGCGTTCATCATCGCCGGTGAGGGCAATCACACAGCTGATCCCACCCACATTGAGCCGACTGAAAAGCTGCGAAGGAGAGGCCCACTTGAGTGTTATCAGAGAGAAGAGGCTGTGATGAGAGGGTGGTAGATGCAGAGGGAGAGAGAGAATGTTTCTGTTGTAACCATAGAGCCACTGGGCTAACTTACCAGCCTCCCTTTCTCTCTCAACTTGTCAAACACACGTGATTTTACAATACACCAACCAGTCATTCATCTGCAAATGATCTATTCGGAAGAAAGCTGGCATGAGTAAAGTGGTAGGGTCATTATCTTTTGTTTGGGATTTTCTTTCAATTTTTTTCTCCCTACCCAATTTGTTACCGTATTTCCTCAAAATAAAAACCAGTGCCTTTATTGACCTCTACTGCAGAAGGTAACCAGCTTTTATTTGAAGCAGGCTTTTGTTAGAAGCAGTCCATTTTTTCTAATTCCCTCTGTCTAAAGTATAATTGGCAATATTTCATATTAACAATTCTTGTAACCATTACAATAAGTTGTTGAAAAAAGTTGTTGAAAATTCAGTTGAAAATTCAGTCACTTGCACTGAATGGGAGTTGTGTTACTTCCAATGTAGTTACTGCCATCTACCTGTACGTTATTACAAACCACACCAGGCTGAGTAAAACATACAGCTGCATTGACTGAAATACCAGTAGGACAATAATGCTTACAGTAGCAATACAAATGTTTTCCATCCAACCCCCGTTGTGACTTCCCTAAGTCAGCGTTTCATTCTGGTAATGAGTAGCATCACCTGTGCTAAATAAGGTTTAGAACAAAAACCTACTGAATGCTGGCTCGCAGGAGCAGTGAGTATCGCTGCTTTAAATGAGTACCATAATCCAGAAAAAAATAAAGTGTTGAAAATAGCATGAATATATTGTTGAATCTATTAAATTAAAGTGGTAGAAATGTACATTACGCTTAACTTGAATGTACATTACATTACAGTTTTTTCCAATTGCTAACACACAAAATGCATAATTTGGCTCATTGTGTCAAAACTCAACACACAAGAATGCTTTACACAACACTTGAAGATTAACATTGAACTGCCATGTCAAAACTGCCATTCTGCAATCAAAACTGCCATTCTGCAATCAAAACCTAACACTCTGACTTCAAAAGGCCCTCTTCAGATCGCTAGTTAACACACATGCACATGAACAATAAACAGTCAAACAGACACAACACACTGGTCAACTTTACTCAAGACACTTCTGTAATTTGTAGTTTTTACCGTTTTTATTCCCATAACCAAGCCTCTGTGATACATTGTACAGGTAGTAAAACAACTCCCATTACAAGTCAGGGATCACTCCGTCGATTGGGGTCTGGCCACGTCACCTCGTCCACATCACAGGCGATGTTCTCCCTTGCCAGGCAACGGGAAAATATCGCCGGGCGTGGCGTATCCACCCGTGGATCGAGCCCACCTCAATGTCTCCGCTTGCCTCCTCCATTGCTTGGAGGAGTGGCACGGGTGAATGTGTAAGCGGTCATAGACCTTCCACCGCCATGCCGAATTCCCCTATCAGGTTGAGGACCGGGAAATAAGGGGGCAGTGGAAACTGACATTATCCCAGATGACAACGAACATGGGCTGCCCTGGTTGGTCCTATGTGACCGCGGCATGTAGTGCATGCAGAAATGTCAGTATGTGTGCAGTGTTGTAGGGACCCAGGGTGACATGGTGATGGAGGACCCCCTGACCACTAATGGC
>JACXGM010015826.1:0-21093 GCA_016801145.1 Umbra pygmaea
ACACACACACACACACACACACACACACACACACACACACACACACACACACACACACACACACACACCTCTTGCAGTAGAACCAGCTGGGTGGCAAAAATTGTGCTAGTAGTGCCTCATAAGTAAATGGAACAAAAAATAAATATTGGCCAAAAGAGTTGAAAGGAAAGGTTGTTATGAATCTGTCATACTAATACTGTTAGCCATACATGTTGGAAATAACTGTGTTGACTTGTACATTATACATGTGTGTCCGGCAGGCTTCTGCAGTTAGACCAGCACAGCCAGGCTAGTGCCCAGCAGGTGATGGAACTTCTGGCCAAGCAAAACCAGTTGATGCAGGAGCGCCACCTTCTTACTGAGGAGATGCAGAACATACGCCTACAGGTACATTAATTTCATTATTACACACAGGTACATTCATTTCATTATAACACACAGGTACATTAATTTCATTATTACACACAGGTACATTAATTTCATTATTACACACAGGTACATTCATTTCATTATTACACACAGGTACATTCATTTCATTATTACACACAGGTACATTCATTTCATTATTACACACAGGTACATTCATTTCATTCTTACACACAGGTACATTCATTTCATTCTTACACACAGGTACATTCATTTCATCATTACAAACAGGTACATTCATTTCATTATTAATATACATACAGGTACATTCAGAACCATGGATGTCATCAATACCTGCAAGGACATTCATTTACATATGTGACTGAAAGTGTTGGTACCCTGACATTTTATTAAAATAATGCAACATTCAACCTGAAAAGTATTTAGAATGACAAGATTATTTGTCATCCATCCATCCTTTATATTAAATAATTGTATTGTAGTGATACCTCAAGCCTTTCTATTTTAATTAGAATCACAGGTGTCTTCAATTTTATAATCACGTATTCAGCCAGTTTAAATAGAGAGAAGTAGTCACTTTGCTATTTTTTGTCACTGTACACACTGCACATAAAAAGAGAAGGAAAACCAGAGTTGTCTGAAGTTGTTAGAAGGTAATAGCCATGCATGGTCAATGTAAAGGCTACAAGACCATCTCTCAAGAGCTTGATGTTCCCGTTAGCACTGTTGCCAATACTATTAAGACGTTTAAGGCCCATGGGACTTTGACACGTACAATCAGAATCAGGAAGAGATGTATTGCCACGTAAGTTTTAACAAAAAAGGATGTTTTTTGTACTTTGAAATCACAGAAATGTAAAAATGTTTTAAGGTGCAGGATAGAGCTCCACAGGGACATGTGGGGAAGGGCAGCTGGGCTTCTCCTGAAGTCCACTACCATCTCCACCTTCTTTAGGGCATTGAGCTCCAGGTTGTTCTGGCTGCACCTGGACACCAGATGGGCAATCTCCAACCTGTAGGCAGACTCATCTTCATCAGAAATTAATTAGATGAGGGTGGTATCATCTGCAAACTTAAGGAGCGTGACCGAGTGGTGAGTGGATGTGCAGCTGATGGTGTACAGGGAGAAGAGTCGGGGTGATAGAGCGTAGCCCTGAGGGGAACCGCTGCTGATGGTCAGGGGTTCAGAGAAGTGGTTCCCCAGGCTCATGTCGATTCAGGCACTCCCAGTTGCGAGAGCTTGTCCTGGAGCAGGGTCGGAATGATGGTGTTAAATGTGTAGCTGAAGTCCACAAACGGGATTCTGGCGTAGGTTCCGGGGGAGTCTAGGTGCTGGAGGATGAAGCGTAGACCCATGTTTACCGCATCGTCCACAGACCTGTTGGCTCTGTAGGCAAACTTCTGCAGGTCAATGTGTGTGTCAGTGATGGTTTTGACGTGGGACAGCACAATGCGCTCAAATGACTTCATAACAACATACTCATATTGTTTGTGAAAGGAATATTTTACCACATGCACTCGTTTCAATGGTACTTTTCAGTAAAACCATTAAGAAACATCTGAGCCCAGATATCTGACTACTAATGTCCTAATAAGTCAGGATGTGTCTAATTTAATGTTTCAGTACCAGTTGTTATTCATTTTAGCAAGCAATCACTGTAGCTAAACCTATTTGGAATGACAAACTTGCTATTATCTAGCTATCCTCTGGGTAAAATATTCCTTTAAAAACACAAGTAATAGCCTAAATATAGGCAAATTTTGTGTTCGTCAATCTGGAGATTCATGGTTACATACACAGCCAGCATCTTTCCTCCATGGCATTTCAATTATTTTTGTGTGAATTCATTATGCACTTTACTTCATCTATACATAAAGAACCATGTATTTCATCAATACATACAAGTACACATAGATCCATTTATATCGTCAATACTGTTTCTATGTAATCGTAACAGTTAGCAGGACTCTTGCTCACCTCTGGGTCCCAAACAGAGCGAGTGTAACTGTAGGCCTCAGGGAGAAAGAAACAGAGAGGGAGAGAGAGAGACAGTGAGAGGGACAGACAGAGAAACTGGGAGAGGAAAAACAGCTGGTAGCAGGGGCCAGACGAGTCGCTCCACAGATGCTCTTCCAGATTGCTGCTGAAGGCGTGTCACAGAGCGGGAGGGACTCCGAGGCTGACATTCTTAAGAGCTTTACAGAGAAAGCAGAGAGCCCTGCCGAGAGCCTCTGTTCTCAGCTGCTCTAATGCTGCCATGCTGTTGTTTTTAGCAGGACAACTGGCAGCGTTAGCACTTCTGGATTTCCCTCTGAGCATTACTCGAACTTCCAATGTGTTGCTCAGAAGAACAGCACAATCATCGCAAATTCCAAACGAGAAGGCTGTTGGGATCAAGCTGTGCATAGAAAGCTAATCTTAGCTAATAGTGAAAAACGAAATCCAAACAGGCTTACTTTAGTAATGTATAGATTGTGTACAGACAGACTCTATTCATGTGTTTATTGTGTCTAGATTTAATCTAGTAATGTATGTAGTGTTTCCAGACTGAATCTACATATCTACTTATTAGTCATGGTCAAAAGTTTTGGTCTCCACAAAGTTTGTTACTTCAGTGTTCTTAGATTTCTTGTCAGTACTATGGTATACTGAAGTATAATTACAAGTATTCCACAAGTTTTAAAGGCTTTCATTGAAAATGACATGCAGTTTATGCAAAGAGTCAATATTTGCAGTGTTGAACCTTCTTTTTCAAGACCTTTGAAATCTGCCCTGGCATGCTTTCAATTAACTTCTGGCTGATGGCAGCCCATTCTTGCATGATCAATGCTTGGAGTTTGTCAGACGTGGGTATTTGTTTGTCCACCCTCCTCTTGAGGATCGACTACAAGTTCTCAATGGGATTAAGGTCTGGGGAGTTTCCTGGCCATGGACCCAGAATTTCAATGTTTTGTTCCCAGAGCCACTTAGTTATCACTTTAGCCTTATGGCAAGGTGCTCCATCATGCTGGAAAAGGCATTGGTCATCACCAAACTGTTCATGGATGGTTGGTAGAAGTTGCTCTTGGAAGATGTGTTGGTACCATTTACTCACGGCTGTGTTCTTAAGCAACATTGTGAGTGAGCCCACTCTCTTCACTGAGAAGCAACCCCATACATGAATTTCATCAGAGAAAATGACTTTTCCCCAGTCCTCAGCAATCTAATTCCTGTACCTTGTGCAGAATATCATGTCTGTCCTTGATGTTTTTCCTAGAGAGAATTAGCTTGTTTGCTGCCCTTCTTGACACCAGGCCATCCTCCAACATTCTTCACCTCACTGTGTGTGCAGATGCACTCACCTGCCTGCTGCCATTCCTGATCAAGCTCTGCACTGGTGGTGCCCTGATCCCGCAGCTGAATCAACTTTCTTGGGCACCCTGACACCTTCTTCACAACAATTGATCCTTTTTCCTTGAAGTTCTTGATGTATCTGATAAATGGTTGATTTAGGTGCAATCTTACTAGCAGCAATATCCTTGCCTGTGAAGCCCTTTTTGTGCAAAGCAATAATGACGGCACATGTTTCCTTGCAGGTAACCATGGTTGACAGAGGAAGAACAATGATTTCAAGCTCACCCTCCTTTTAAAGCTTCCAGTCTGTTATTCTAACTCAATCAGCATGACAGAGTGATCTCCAGCCTTGTCCTCGTCAACACTCTCACCTGTGTTATCAAACAATCACTGACATGATGGCAGCTGGTCCTTTCGTGGTAGGGCTGAAATGCAGTGGAAATGTTATTTTGGGATTAAGTTCATTTTCATGGCAAAGAGGGACTTTGCAGTTAATTGTAATTCATCTGATCACTCTTCATGACATTCTGGAGTATATGCAAATTGCAATCAACACTGAAGCAGCAGACTTTGTGGAGACCAATACTTGTGCCATGCTCAAAACTTTTGACCACAACTGTACAGATTGTGTTTCCTGACTCACTCAACTAATATAAACAGGTTCCATCATGCTGTGTCTCTGCAGAACATTTCTTAAATCAAGCCCATGGAAAACCTCTGGAATGTGATCAAGAGGAAGATGGTCACAAACCATCAAAAAAAGCAGAGCTCCTTAAATTTCTGCTCCAGGAGTGGCATAAAGTCACAACATCAATGTGAAAGACTGGTGGAGAGCATGCTAAGATGCATGAAAGCCAGTAATTAGTATTATACAATTATTATTATTACATTAAATATTGATTTATTAGCTCTTCGTAATTTAACACAATAGTATCGTTTTAAAAATTAATATGAAGGTATTTTTGTTGCATTTTTCGAAGGTCTGACAACACGGCATATTTTTGTCATTTTTACCTGTAAATTCTCTGAATAACAAGATTTGTGTTTAGAATTTGGGAAAATGTTGTCAGTAGTTTATAGAATAAAACTTTTTTTTATCTTTACCCAATCATGTATCTATCAATAATAAAACCAGATAATGTTTTTATTTCTGCAGTGGTCTCGTAATATCTCCCAGAGCTGTTTCCAGGTGTGTTTGTAATTTCTTCTCCGTTTTCCAGTTACCTGTTGCTAGGGGACCTGACAGCTTGTCGTCATGACTCTTCATCCTTGGTCCTCACTGTAACACTCGAGGAGACATCCAGCGCTGACTCTCCCAGTCAATTCACTGATTTGTCTACTGATTTATTGTGCCACTAAAATGTATATGTAAGGACAGACTGTTTCAGTTCAGTTTGGGCTTCATAGTGTGTGTGTGTGTGTGTGTGTGAGAGTGTGTGTGTGAAAGAGAGCGGAGTGTAGCAGAGATTGGTGCCTGTAGCAGAGCAGGTCTGGGTAAATTCCTCCAGTCGTGGAGTCTGGTAGGCACAGCGCCTCAGTCGTACAGCAACGCCAGCAGCATCCCTACAGAGCCTGTGCGGTTTTGTGTGCTCGACATTCAGTATGTTGGGTTCCGGTTGAAAATGGTTTTGTAGATTTCTAGAATGTTTGTAATGTTTTCTATTGAGATTTCATATGTTTTAATATGTGAAAAGCAACAGGTGCTAATGTAATTTCAATATTTAAAAGTATTGCTCAATGTTTACTGTGATGTCAGTTCCTCTTGAAAAAGTCAGAGCAGTGACAGATTGACAAGGTGCTTTATTAAAGCTGTCTGTAAGAAGGAAAGAAATGTGCATCCTTATATATCTACATGTAAAAATACTAAGCATGTACAGTGTACAAAAACAGTTTCTTGCAGACCATATCATTTTTCACATCCTTGTTTGTCCCATTTGCTAGGAAATACACTTTTGTTTTTCTTTAAACATGACAGACAATAACAATTGTTCTCTTTTTTTGGAAATGTCATCCCTTCTGCTTAAAATTGTTAACCACGTTACTAGATCTTTACGTGGGTCTAATGACAGAGCTAGCAAGGTCAAGAAAAAGGTTAACACTAAAGCTACATGGACATAAAATTAATTACATGTTATTACGTCGCTGTCGGATAAAAATCTCAAAACAACATTTTTGCTAATTATTTTTATTTGTTTACATACATATTTAAATAAAGGCAGGGTGGCCATTGTGAAAATGGTTCAAATGCCACAATGGCCCATTTAAGCTTTGTCATGGAATTTTTTGTGTCCCATTTTTTAAATACTCACATCCTCAATTTTCACAATACTCACCCTACTTATTTCATAAGTCTAGGACCAAGCAGATATTTAAAATAGATTCTGAAGTGACTTAGTTGTATGTTTCTTAATAGAAAAAATATGGCATACATTTTTTTCTTTTCTATAATGTCTAGGAGAGAAGGTTTTTTATCGGACAGCCATGTCGTTTTTTGTTTTTAAATAAATACATTACAATTCATGCTCATTTATAATATACTACCAGGAGCGATATAACAAGAAAATCTGTTGTACAGTAGACGTTACAGACAGTAGCAGCAGTGCGTTTGTTGATTTGTAAAATAGATTATTTGGACCCTGCAGTTATTAAGGATAGAACCCACATTTTCATTTGTCAGAGTTCAGAAGATTGCATGGCGCACCATTGTGGGTGGCAGTCCACTTCTCCTGACCTTTGACCCTGGAGATGGACGGCTAACAGCACCTGAATGCTTCACACAGTGGTACTAAACATCGTGGTAGGCTTTAGCTCGGCAGAAACAAACATTTGGTTTTCCCAGGCTGATATTCCCCACAATTTTCAAACTGCAATTTCAAAATGTAATTGTTCTCTGTTGAAGTAATTTCTACTTGCAAGATATTACTTTCCCGTGAAACTGAATATGCTCTATGTATAGGCCTAATCTGGAGCTCTATGTATGCTCTAGTAACAGGTTAGATTGATCTGTATGTATGCTCTATTAACAGGTTGGAGTGATCTGTATGTATGCTCTAGTAACAGGTTAGATTGATCTCTATATATGCTCTAGTAACAGGTTAGATTGATCTGTATGTATGCTCTAGTAACAGGTTGGAGTGATCTGTATGTATGCTCTAGTAACAGGTTGGAGTGATCTGTATGTATTCTCTAGTAACAGGTTGGAGTGATCTGTATGTATGCTCTAGTAACAGGTTAGATTGATCTCTATATATGCTCTAGTAACAGGTTAGATTAATCTGTATGTATGCTCTAGTAACAGGTTGGAGTGATCTGTATGTATGCTCTAGTAACAGGTTAGATTGATCTCTATATATGCTCGAGTAACAGGTTAGATTGATCTGTATGTATGCTCTAGTAACAGATTTTAATGTGCTCTATGTATTGTCTAGTAAACAGGTTAGAGGTGTCCAGAGGAAAGTTAAGCCTTCTTCAGTGTAACGCTGCTCATGTCCTCCTGGCAGCCACGCCTGGCCATTCCTTATCAGCTTGTCTTTTAAGCTTTATTATGTCATTAAAAAGTTAATAAAATGCACACAAAAATTAAGCATGGACTGAATGAAGGGAGATGTTCTTTTGAATTTTTTCATCTCTACAAACATTGTTTTATGAGTGGGGGGCATTTTGTTGTTATTTATATCGTATATAAAAGGTGCAATGGACATGAACTTCGCTTCCATAGCCTCAACACTATTGTAAAGTCAATGAGGTGATTCGCAAGCAGCTCAGCATTAGACTTTGCGGCGGATCCCTTTCTCTATCGTCCTAAAAAAACAGGAAGAGACATTTGCGATATGTGTCTTCATAAAGGATGAAACTGAAGGGATGTCACAGTCCAGAATAACAAAATGTGTAATATTTCTTAGACTATATCAAAAACGCTAAAAATGAATGGGTTTGCTGCAAAATATTTTTCGAATGTGCAGAGACTGGTTTTGTGGTGACACTCGTTGCCTGGAGACATCACACTCACCCCCCACCCCCCCACCACCATAGACCAGGGTTCAGCTTCAACCGTACAACTGGTCTCTCACCAGTCAGTATCACCTCTGTCGTTTCTTAACAGTCTCAATAAGGTGTCAAATTAACCCTGTTTGGCAATTTGTTTTATATTCAAAATGCTGTCCAAAAAATATTTTTTCTTTCTCTATGCAGTCGACATTGAGTGGCAAAACCTAAATCTACGCAGCTGTTTTGGCCACTGACTATTTAGAGAAAATGTTTTTTGGACTCTTTCTTTTTCAATACCTTTTGGAAATACTTTGCAGGTGTTTGCATCTTCAGAAGGAAATGTTTAGCCCATGCTTATAAATTCCATATGGACAATTCTCTAATCTTGTAGTTTTCGGCCGTGTTGAAAACGACTGCAGGCGACCACCAACTGACTCACCGAAAAATGATATTGCATCATAAATAATGACTCTTTGTTCCTAAGTCAGTCAATTTACCCATGATGCATAGTGGTTTAGAACCAGTACAGCCTCCCTTACCAGGTGTTAGATGCACACCTAATCTAGGACAGAGAATTATGGTACATCAATCAGCCCCACTTGTGAAGACCATAACATAATGACAGCTAAAAAAATATACAAAACTTAAAAACAGTCAACCGTTTTTGTAAAAAAAATTAAAAGAAATTCAAGTTGTTCATTAATAGATGAAAATAAACAAAAGCAATCCTTAAATATAAGTGATAAAGATAAATCACACTGTAAGCCATACAAGACCATCCTTCATTAACCAAGATTTTCAAATATGGTGAATTGATTCTTTAGTCAAAAACACAGACACTAGCAAAACAAAAAACAAGGAATGTATTTTGGAAGACAAAGAGGAACACAAACAGCCGAAAAAACTTTTGTCAGACCAGAGCCTTTACAATATAAAGCTTAGTGATTACAGCACAGTTGTTTAATTAGCAGTTTGTCCTCACATTTTTGGCCATATTAACTAAACAATAGGCCAACACTTGGCCATTTACAAAGAAGTGCTAAGACAAATAATATATACTTACTAAATCATATTTCAGTGTTAACTCCTAAAAAGTGATTTTCCACGTGCAGCATATACTGTTGCTCTGCTGGTAATAGAATCTCAAAACCAAACCTGTTCCAGTTTCGTGCTACAGCTTGTGGGCTCAGGAATTTTACTGTAGGTGTTGGACTAGAAAATCATTAAACATAATAAAAATCAAATCATTGAATTTTTCTACTGTTATATTTTATGTAGTCTAGTAATATAATGTGTTGTAATCAAGATTTGTTCTACCAAACCACTCCTCGTCCTCTTTATATTTTTGTATATAATACTTTGTTTTAAGTGCGTATATTTTACAGTAATTATTTCTGATTTTTGGTGGACCCCAGAAAGTATAGCTGGTATTCTAGAAAAAGCGAATAGCAATTAATATTATACTACCATGGTTAAGTCCTTCACAACAGACTTTGTTTTTGTTCAACAAACTCTTCTTTCCTCTCGTCTGACCTTCTCAACTACAATGAATATTAGCAAAAAAATATTCATGATTTGGGAATGTGTGGCTAATAACCTAAGAAGCTAGTCAGTTTTGTTCACTCTGATCCATATCATTACATTCACACTCAAACTCTTCTACTCAACTGGTACCTTAAGACAGAATAACTTTCTCTACAAAGTATGTTAAGTTTCTAAACTGATTACACAGCATGTGATTGGTCTGGCTTTGTAAACATCGGGTGAGACCCATAGAACGTGAAGTCTGAAGAGGAATGTGAATGAAACCAGGAAATCAACACTGTGTGAACTCTGCGTGTCTTTTCAAAAGAGGAGCCATAGTCCAATTAATAATAAGCAAGGCAAATGTATGACTTGTTTTGCTATGGGTGATCAGCCACAGAGCCAAAGTTACTGAAAGTTTAACACTGCTAGAATAAACGATGCCCGTTAGCATTAAGCTGCAGTCTTAACTTCACAAACCATTAAAGATTTGTGTGCTCACCAGCTGTTACTGTAGACTCAAATGAAATGACGCCCAACATCATAAGTGATCATTGACTATAATCTATAGAAAAATTATACTACATCATAATGTTTAGTAAAAAGCACATTCTCAGTTGGACTGTGAGTTGTTTTACACAATCTCGAAGTTGTCTGCCACAGCAATGATACAGTAGAGTGTGACCAGACAGTCTAGCTGTCGGCATAGAACACTGGTCCTTGACTCATAACATTATGTAACCATTCTTTCAAACTTTTGACTTTAAAACCTTTAAAGCCAATAAATGTATTGCTTTCGGAAGTGCTTAAGTTATTCATTCTTTAAGGTCCCAAAAAACACTAAAGCAGAAGATAAAAAGGCTAATCATAAAATGTGTGATTAAGCCACTGTAACACTGTAAAGACTATGTTCGTGAGCTGCTCCATGCTCATGTATTTTCAGGTTTTAAAGGAACGACCAGACGCTAGATAACAACAGAACTTTCATACCAGTTAGAATGGAAATGATGTTGAAGTTTAAAAAACGCTTACATTTGAGTAGAATAAAACTAAGAGGTTTTAATACCACAGCGACTAATCTCAGATTAGTTTTTTTGGAAAATGTTTAGTAATGGTACCTTAGTACTGATAGAAGTCCTTTAATTTCCTTGTGTCTGTATCTGTTTGCTGCCATAACATTTTGGAAAGTGAATTAAGAAACAAAACAAACAAAATCAAAGCGAAAACAAAACAACGATAGCAAGGCCTTTGTTTCTACATTCTTTAGCCATTTTTTGAGGTGCCTTTTTCATCCAGAAAAGACTGGTCATTTCATATAAACAAGAACATTATACAAAAACAAAACAAATAAATAAAACAATAGGATGCCATTTCTGTGGCGCACATCCAACAATTACAATGCCTTTCCTTATGCCCATTAAATCATATCATTTTCTACGCCCAGTTCATATTATTTAGATTTGTTCAGCTCAGCTCTCTTAGTCTCAGCACCGCCCCCAAAACATGTTAGCCCCTCCCCTTACACAATCAAGGAGGAGCATCGCACATAAACAATCACCATCTTGCATTTCTCATTCACATTTAGAAATGTGTGTTTTTGGAATGCTTTTATTATCTAGTGATGATATATGTCTGATTTAAAGCTTGGCATATTTACAATATTTTCCATTGTGGGCGGCATCTACCTTTAGCCAGATAAAACTGGATGATTGGATTCCGACCCACATTTATCTACCTCTCTTCTCTTTCAGTCAGCGAAGGTAAAGCTTGCTTCACACAACGAACTCTTAGCTCAGATTCACAGGAGTTTACAACCAACAGTGTTGTGCCTTTAAACATTCTTAAACTACTAAATAAGGTACGTACACATTCACTTCCAATCAATACATAGGATTGACAGAGAAAATTCCCAAAGTCCTCACACTATTGAACTTGATTTCACAGCTTATCAACTGACCAACTAAAGAGTTTTCACTTTGCACACCTTAAATACATTATATTGACTATTACACGTAACAGTTTAATATCTGGAACAACCATCATCGTATTGAAGAGGATTAGTGGAGGTGGTTTTAGGGTCCCATGGTTTGCCCTGCAGGGTAAAGCTACTAGTACCGGTTACCTGTTTACTGAGTTAAAGACAGAAAGTTGTCTGAATAGCCTGAGTGAACCATGTTCTGGCAGTTTTGGAATTCTGAAAACAGAAATCCTATAGATTAACAAAATGGGACATTATTTCTATACACGCAATACATATGAGACATAGGGACACAGCGTAAACTCAAACGTGATTAAGTCAGAGCTGTTTTAAAACGTACCGTTGCAAACTATCACACAGCAAAAAAAGTTGATAATCTCCTGTGAATCTCAAGCTATGATTTACTTAAGCCATAAAGCATGAGGGAGTGTGGTAAATGGCTTATATATTATAGCTGAAGGCTCGGGTTGGTATTTTGCCAATATACCACAAACCCCAGATACACCTTATTGCTATTACAAACCAGTCAGCAATGCAATTAGAGCAGTCTAAAGTGATGTCATCCCTGTGGTATAGTCTCATATACTGTACCACGACTATCAGCCAATTGGCTTTCAGCGTTCATACCAGCCGGTTTATGGCATCCTATTTTGAATGGAAAAGACAGCATATCTTTCTACCTGGTATGAGCCTCCTACTGTAGATAGAAATTAAATAACCAAGGGAACTAAATATACCACACAGCCAACCCGTTTGACTCCTTGAATTAGTTGCAAGGCTTTAAAGTACCATCTCATTAGAAATCAACTGTAGCAAATGAACCTTCAACCGTCACCAACAGGTCTCTGTGGCCATATGTGCAAACTCCCCATGAAAAACACTGTTGACATAAAACATGGTTCTCCAGGCTCTCTATTGGATGACTGAGAGGAGGGATTAGGTTGGTTTTATGCTGTAATTTTCCACGTGTAACCTTCCAATAGCGGTCAGGTTATAGGCTTCATTCTCGTCCACTAGCAGAGTAGGAGAACTGAGGAAAGTGCGGCCTCCGCTCATTGTCCATACAGTCCATCCCGTCTTCATCAACTGCAAGGGTCAACAGGAAATTACTTCAACCACGCGTAGTTTCAGTCAACTTTTTACAGCCACCAGTAGGCCATCGTTAAACTGACACAAAAGTACAACGGAAGTTTTGCTGTATTTAAATTATCATATCTGACTGCAGCTTCTTCACTTTTCCCGCTGTTTAAAAAATACAATCTGTTTTTGTGAGGGATGAACCCAGACTGTGGCACCACCTGCCCATCTTAACACAGCCACTGAGTACCAGAGACGGTCGACATTTTAAACAGCTTCAACAAGAACAATAAGTACACGCTTCACTCACATTTTTCAGGGGGAGTTATTGTAATCGTCTGTGCGGTGAATTCTTCGTCGAAATACCTGGTATCCGTCTCAGATGACACCTGAGGCTTGAAGGGAGGTAGGAGCTACATTGGAGGGAATAAAAACACAACGGCTGTGTCAAAATGCTGTCATCCACAAATGGAGGCCACTTCAGTTCCCATCATGCAATTCACAGGGTTGGGGCAGTGCATCACCGTCTTTGTGAGGGTCATGCACACAGCAAGAACATTCATCTGACCAGACTAGGGAGTGAGGAAACTATGACCCAGGATGCCGACTGCAAGAGGCAAAGGGCAGGACTACTGTAGAACATTCTGTGGGATTTCCAACATGATTTCACAATATTTATGTATATCATAGAACTACTGTGAAGGGCATTAATTACCTTCTTATCATAAACATCTTGCCAGTCCATTCCAGCAAAGAAACTGTGTCGCATGATTTCCTTTGCGTCATCTGGACCCCCTCCAAGTCTGTGAAAAATACATCAGAAATAATTCAACAGTTTGTCCACCTTCGGGATGTTAGTGTTGCAATACTTTAATGCATATTATGGATGAATATCATTAACCTAAAGCTTTTTTATAGCTTGCAAATTTAGGTTAAAGTACCAACACTGTCTTTTTAATTGGAGTTTTAAATATCCACATAAATGCCCAATTTAACTCTAATAAATCAAATAAGCGTTTACTTTTGAATATAACTTTTATATATTCATTCTATTTTATTATCCTGACCTCAGTCATTATATACTCAGTCTAATTGAATAAGAAAACAATTTGAAGAGTTCAAAACAGACTTGATTAGATAATAGTATATTTTCTAGAGCTATCCCTTTCGTGTCATCATACTGTTGGCAAATATTATCCTTAGACTTAACAGTCTGAAAGTCCAGGATATGGTTTCTTTATCAAACACTCCTTACATGTGCATTATTATAATTTTAACCATTTCAGAGTGCTACTTAGATCTTACAGAAAGATACTGTATATACTGAGGTGGGTTTTTAATGTCCTGAGCACTATTTGTATGTGAATATGGATATATTATACATACGGGTTGAATTAGAAAATGTTTCGTAATTTCAATATAACACTTAGTAGTTATGATGATTAGTGTAATGATAATTGAGTTGGCATATGGATTGAGCATATGATATGATACCATCTGAATGCAATATACTGTATATATAAATTGATATGATACCATCTGAATGCAATATACTGTATATATAAATTGATATGATACCATCTGAATGCAATATACTGTATATATAAATTGATATGATACCATCTGAACGCAATATACTGTATATATAAATTGATATGATACCATCTGAATGCAATATACTGTATATATAAATGGTTATATCTTTAGAAGTGAAGAATTTTCCTATGTCATGTGACCAAAGACTAGCTAGGACCGGATTCTGCTACAAAATGGCTTTGACATTAGTTTATATTTATTTATTTAACCTTTATTTAACCAGTTGGGCATATTAAGAATTGTATTTCATTCGAGACGGTGACCTGGCCAAGATAAAAGTGTAGAGGTACAGAGAACATGAAGTTATACGTGTAATTACAAGACAAGAAGTGCACAATAAAAATAGTAAAAACAGTAAAAATAGTAAATAATAAATAAGACAGTGTGCAGGTCTTCAGATGTATAATAATAATAATAATAATAATAATAATAATAATAATAATATGTTGAGCTTATATAGCGCTTTTCAAGAACGCAAAGTGCTTTATACAGTTAGGGGTAAGTGCCATGGGATTTTTAATGACCACAGATAGTCAGGACACCCTTTTTACGTCCCATCCGAAAGACGGCACCCTACGCAGGGCAGATGTCCCCATCACTGCCCTGGGGCATTGGGATTGATCTTTAGACCAGAGGGAAGAGTGCCCCCTACTGGCCCTCCAACACCACTTCCATATATATATATATATATATATATATATATATATATATATATATATATTCCTTCTATATAGAGAGCGACATAGACAATTGTTAAACTCATACAGTGCCTTGCGAAAGTATTCGGCCCCCTTGAACATTTCGACCTTTTGCCACATTTCAGGCTTCAAACATAAAGATATAAAACTGTAATTTTTTGTGAAGAAGCAACAACAAGTGGGACACAATCACGAATTGGAACAAAATTTATTGGATATTTCAAACTTTTTTAACAAATAAAAAACTGACAAATTGGGCGAGCAAAATTATTCAGCCCTTTTACTTTCAGTGCAGCAAACTCTCTCCAGAAGTTCAGTGAGGATCTCTGAATGATCCAATGTTGACCTAAATGACTAATGATGATAAATAGAACCCACCTGTGTGTAATCAAGTCTCCGTATAAATGCACCTGGTTTGTGATAGTCTCAGAGGTCTGTTGAAAGCACAGAGGGCATCATGAAGAACAAGGAACACACCAGGCAGGTCCGAGATACTGTTGTGGAGAAGTTCAATGCCGGATTTGGATACAGAAAGATTTCCCAAGCTTTAAACATCCCAAGGAGCACTATGCAAGCGATAATATTGAAATGGAAGGAGTATCAGCCACTGCAAATCTACCAAGACCCGGCCGTCCCTCTAAACTTTCAGCTCATACAAGGAGAAGACTGATCAGAGATGCAGCCAAGAGGCCCATGCTCACTCTGGATGAACGGCAGAGATCTACAGCTGAGGTGGGCGAGTCTGTCCATAGGACAACAATCAGTCGTATACTGCACAAATATGGCCTTTATGGAACAGTGGCAAGAAGAAAGCCATTTCTTA
Source organism: Umbra pygmaea (assembly GCA_016801145.1). Taxonomy (NCBI): domain Eukaryota; kingdom Metazoa; phylum Chordata; class Actinopteri; order Esociformes; family Umbridae; genus Umbra; species Umbra pygmaea. The sequence continues at coordinate 15,405 of JACXGM010015826.1, forward strand.
AAGACATCCATAAAAAGTGTTGTTTAAAGTTTGGCACAAGCCACCTGGGAGACACACCAAACATGTGGAAGAAGGTGCTCTGGTCAGATGAAACCAAAATCGAACTTTTTGGCAACAATGCAAAACGTTATGTTTGGTGTAAAAGCAACACAGCTCATCACCCTGAACACACCATCCCCACTGTCAAACATGGTGGTGGCAGCATCATGGTTTGGGCCTGCTTCTCTTTAGCAGGGACAGGGAAGATGGCTAAAATTGATGGGATGATGGATGGAGCCAAATACAGGACCATTCTGGAAGAAGGAGTCTGCAAAAGACCTGAGACTGGGACGGAGATTTGTCTTCCAACAAGACAATGATCCAAAACATAAAGCAAAATCTACAATGGAATGGTTCACAAATAAACATATCCAGGTGTTAGAATGGCCAAGTCAAAGTCCAGACCTGAATCCAAATCGAGAATCTGTGGAAAGAACTGAAAACTGCTGTTCACAAACGCTCTCCATCCAACCTCACTGAGCTCGAGCTGTTTTGGAAGGAGGAATGGGCAAAGATTTCACTCTCTCAATGTGCAAAACTGATAGAGACATACCCCAAGCAACTTACAGCTGTAATCGCAGCAAAAGGTGGCGCTACAAAGTATTAACTTTTGCACGCCCAATTTTTCAGTTTTTTTATTTGTTAAAAAAGTTTGAAATATCCAATAAATTTCGTTCCACTTCATGATTGTGTCCCACTTGTTGTTGATTCTTCTAAAAAAATTACAGTTTCATATCTTTATGTTTTAAGCCTGAAATGTGGCAAAAGGTCAAAGTACAAGGGGGCCGAATACTTTCGCAAGGCACTGTATACCAGAATTGGTTGATCAACATCTTGTCAATAATTAAAGTGTATAATCTGTCCACAGGACAGTTTTAGGTTATTGAGTTGTGCAAGTAAAACGGTACGTCACCAAACCAGATGTTATGAACACCAAAAAGCATAATTTCGGTTAGAAATAGTTTTAGACAATGTATAGTATGTGGTACGGTTAGTAATGACAATTCTTATAAATCTGTGACATACTGATTTTCCCACGACAATACAAACATTGTTTGTCGGCACTGGGCCTGCAATTTAAATAAACTGCACTGACCACATCCCACGTACCTAAAGTGAGTCAAGTAGACTAGTGTTTCCCAAATGATTCACTCCTTCATACCTACAGTGAGTCAAGTAGACTAGTGTTTCCCAAATGATTCACACCTTCATACCTACAGTGAGTCAAGTAGACTAGTGTTTCCCAAATGATTCACTCCTTCCATTCCTTGATTCCACCTTAATTTTTAAGGAACAGTCATCTTCAATCACACAAACGTCACTCCTCTTTTGTTGACAGAGAGAACGCAACTCATTTTAAGCAATTTTCCTGTGCTTCGCTACATTTTGTTTCGGTGTGTGTGACGAAAACTATAACAAACTGGACATATCCAGACAAGTTAAAATTTTCTAAGGTCTGCAATAACGGACGAGTGGGACAGCTGTTGTGCATTCTACTATTACTACTTTTTTGAAAACCAGTGTCCCCCTTGCAAACCACCTGTACCAATCATAGGGCCGCACCCCAACGTTTGGGAACCACCAAGGTGGATAAGCAGGCTGTGTTGGAGCATGGCTGACCTCTTGTTGGGGTCCTTTATGAGCAATCCTGACAGCAGCGACTTAGCGTCTGATGACAGCGTGCGGGGGAACTTGATGTCGTCCATCAGGATGAGCTCGAACAGCTTCTCGTGGTCCTGGTTGTAGAAGGGCAGCCGACCACACATCATCTCATACATGACCACGCCCAGACCCCACCAGTCCACCGCTCGACCGTAGTCATTGTCCTCCAACACCTGGGGCACACAGAGAGGCCATTGGTAGACTACAGGTAGACCCCAAGTAGACCATAAAGATGACAGAGACTACTGCACAGGTAGATCATATACAGTTAGGTCCAGAAATACTTTGGACACTGACACAGTTTTATAATTTTGCCTCTGTAGGCCACCACATTGGAACTGAAATGAAACAACCAAGATGCAATTGAAATGCAGACTTTCAGCTATAATAATGGGTTGAACAAATGTCACATGAAACGTTCAGGAGGTACAACCATTTTCATACCCACTCCCCTTATTTCAAGGGCTCAAATGTAATTTGACAAATTAACCCAATCATAAATAAAATGTCCATTTTTAATACGTTGTCAAGAGTCCTTTGCAAGCACTGACTGCTTGAAGTCTGGAATGCATGGATATCACCAAACGCTGGATTTCCTCCTTTGTGATGCTTTGTGATGTCTTCAGTTGTTTGTTGCTGGGTCTTTCTTCCTTAAGTTTTGTCTTCAGCCAGTGAAATGCTGCTAGACTGGGTTGAGATCACTGATTGACCATTGCAGAATATTCTACTATTTTGCCTTAAAAAAAACTCCCGGGTTGCTTTCGCAGTATTTCGCAGTATAGTTTTCTGGTCACTGTTCATCTGTAAAGTGAAGCGCAGTCCAATCATCTTTGCTGAATTAGGCTGAATCTAAGCGGACAATATATCCCTGTACACTTCAGAAATCATCCGGCTGCTTCTGTCTTCTGTCACATCATCAATAAAACCTAGTAACCCACTGCCATTGGCAGCCAAGCACGCCCATGCCATCACACTGCCTCCACCGTGTTTTACAGATGATGTTGTGTGCTTCGGATCATGAGCCGTTCCAAGCCTTCTCCATGCTTCTTTCTTCCCATCATTCTGGTACAGGTTGATCTTAGCTTCATATGTCCAAAGAATGCTGTTCCAGAACTGGTCTGGCTATTGTAGATGTTGTCTGGCAAAGTCTAATCTGGCTGTTCTATTCTTGAGGCTTATAAATGGTTTGCACCTTGTGGTGAACCCTCTGTATTTGCTCTTATGAAGTCTTCACTTTATGGTAGACGTGGATAATAATATGCCTACCTCCTGGAGAGTGTTCTTCACAAAAGGATCCTACCATCATCCACCACTGTTGTCTTCCATGGATTTCAGGCCTTTTTGTGTTGCAGAGCTCACCAGTTTTTCCTTTTTTCTCTGAATGCACCAAACTGTCGATTTGGCCACTCTTGATGTTCCTGTTTTCTCTCTGGTGGATTTTTTTTGCAGCCCAAGGATGTCCTTTTTCACTTGCATTGAGAGCTCCTTTCATCGCATGTTGTGGGTTCACAGCAACAGCTTCCAAATGTGAATGCCTCACCTGGAATCAACTCCAGACCTTTCACCTGCTTAATTAATGAGGAAAGTAAAACAAAGGAATAGCCCACACCTGTCCAGAAAACATCTTTTGAGTCAATTGTCCAATTACTTTTGTTCCCTTCAAAAAGAGGGGGCTACATATTAAAGAGATGTAATCCCTAAACCCTTCCTCCAGTTTGGATGTGAATAGGCTACCTTTACAATGAATTTAAAAGACTGCACTTTCAGACCATATCCATATTCAACTGTACCTTGAATATATTTTGGTAACCAACCAAAATAACTAAACTTGTATCAGTGCCGAATTATTTCTGGAATTAACTGTATAGATGACAGATAGACCATATATATAGAATGATTGACATTAACACTTGTCCAGGACAAGTCAGAAATATCAGACAAGTAAAATGTAGACTGTATTTGTCCGAATGGACAAGTTAAAAAATACAACATTTAACAAGTGCCGAGAATGAGCTAAATGAACGAATCTACAATTAATCTACAATTGACTTGTGATGTCTTTTTTTGCCATGAAATCGGTGTGTTTGTGACGTGTGCCCTAGCTTTAACTTGATGTCCTCAAACACGGTATTGCTCTATCAGACTGAGTAAGAGATGTTTAGCTTAACGTTAGCCATAGTGCACTCTGCTGGTGGTTACACTGCCACACACCTGTTTACACAGTGCAAGTGCTCATTCGCTGTTAATACTTCATCAGAATTTGTTTTAAGTATGCACATATAGATGTTGTGATTTATTACATACATATATTCTACCGTAGCAATATTCAACGTCTTTCTGACGTTGCAGTGTCATAATCGCGCGGTTTTGGAAAACCTACAATGGCCGAGTTGAGAATTACCAAACGAGCTGAGAAGTTGTTATTAGTGAGTGTCGTGTCAGAATCATGAACGAAACAATGATTTTGAAGTGTTTAGGGGTTTGGAGTTTTCCTTTAAGGTGTTTGAAATACATTATTTGAGAAACTTTTATCAAACATTTTGGCTAAATAATCTGCGTGACTAGTAGATTCTTTTATATCTACTTGCCAGAGTGTGACCAAAATGTTAGTTTTAGGCCATGTTCTAAATGTGATGGCACTTCTCATTTCATTGTAAGAAGTGGTATTTTTAAGAGCAATTCAGTTGGCAATGTTTTCTAGATGACCTAAATTCACTGGCCGATGCTTTGTGCCATCACAAAAATCAGTCCCCTAAAACAAATTAAAATCAACCGTTTTACCATAAATACCCTGGTTTTGATGCGACACGGGGAGTAATGTACAGTATTGCTTGTTACGGGGAATTACAGACATAAATGTTAATCACAATAATTGAAACTTCTGCTTCGGACAAGTGCATTTTGCCAATAAAGTAAACGTCAACCCCCTACAGCTAGACCACTGGTAGACCATATAGACTACAGCTAGTCCATATATAATGATAAATATACCATATATAGACCACATACAGACCATAATGTATATAGACCACAAGTAAACCATATACACTACAGGTAGACGACTGGTAGACACTATTGACTACAGAAAGACCACTGGCAGACCATATTTAATGATGGATAGACCATATATAGAACACAGATAGACCATACTGTATATATACCACTGTTAGTCCATATAGACTACAGCTAGATCACACACAACAAGCATCAACTTTTCAATTTCCCCAAACTGAATTAAATCAACTGATATCTGATAGGAAAGTCGGTTAGAAACAACCTGATGGCCTTGTGATCCTAGTGAGTTTCCTGGTCCCCAGACCAGCTTATTAGCTGTGCCTAACGTTAAGGTGTTACTGTGACTGTAGAACCTTGCTGTGGCTTCACTACAGAGCCCTGGGTTAGGGGACATTCCACTGCTGTGGGCCACAGATGCCCCTGTTGGCCAAGCGAAGTGGTCCCTGGCGCGGAAGTGCATACCTGGCACAGACAGACAGGAAACGCTCCTGGACGGACGCAATGTAGAGGGCCTGCCACCATGATGTGACGCGCTGGTTCACTTGAGATACCTGGCTACTGGTGCAGAGGGTGACTGGAGCCACGGCTGAATCAGGGCACCTAACTGGGCTGCCGTCCTAACGCACAGACCCAGCCTGCTCCTCCAGCGTGCTGCCGGTGTCATTCACCTCGCTGAATGAAACAGAAAGAAGAGGAATGGAGGGAGGACAGGCTCTGCCTGAGACCACTGCTAAGGAAAAGCCTAATTAATATGTCTAACTAAAGCCAAGCGGTGTTGGAGAGGGGCCAGTTCAACATATGCTCTGAATCTCCAGAATAATGATGCCTCTTCTCTAATCTTAACGGGAAGCAGAACCTGGACACGTCGACATAATGATCCTGCTCTCCTCTGACACACGCACCTCTGTGATTATAGCAGAGGACTGAAACACACACGCACCTCTGTGATTATAGCAGAGGACTGAAACACACA
>JACXGM010015827.1:0-20988 GCA_016801145.1 Umbra pygmaea
AAAAAGTCATGGCATTTCTACCCCATAGGTCCAAAATGGGGGCATATTGTGGCTCATGGGGCACAATATAATCTATAGGCCCCATAATGTCTATAGCATGGATTTTTCTTTACAATGACAATTTAGGAAGGTTTTTCCATTTTTACATGGTTCGCCATGTTATGGAGGAATCCCCCATTGCTGCTTGCAGCTATATTTTATTTTATTTTTATATATTTTATTTTTATTTATTTAACCAGGGAAAAACCACATTGAGACCAGGGTCTCATTTACAAGTGTACCTTGAGAACACAACCATAGACATGTTATTTTTATTTTTGTTATTTGGGACAGTGCACATTAATGCACAATCTTACCTTTCTGTACAGAATGTAAATGTGCCAGATTATAGCATAGATGCAAATTTTCATCTGTAGTCCCAAAACTAACCTGCATGTTTTTGATGGTGGGGGAAACCCGCACAGACACAAGGAGAACATGCAAACTCCACACAGAAAGGCCTGGGATGACTGGGGTTCGAACCCAGAACCTTTTTGCTGTGAGGCCACAGTGCTATTCACTAGGCCAGTGGTTCCCAAACCTCTCCTTGGGGAACCCCAGACAGGCCATGTTTTTGTTTTAACCCTGAAATGGCACACCTGATTCAATTTGTCAAAGGTGTAATGTGTAGTTATTTAATCAGTTGTGTAATTTCAGGGTGAAAATAAAAAGATGGCCTGTCTGGGGGTCCCTGAGGAGAGGTTTGGGAACCACTGCACTATGCCACCATGCCTGCCCATGGCACAAATACAAGCACAATATATATATATACGCACAATGTGCTGTTAAGTCCTACACATTTGAAACAGTTTGGTTGTTAACACCCTCAAATTACAGCTGAAGGTCTGCACTATCAGATCATATTCATTATTTAATTTCAACTCCAATATGCTATGGTAGACAGCTGAAATAATAATTATTTTATCAATGTCTGTATATTTATGGACCTGTTATGAACTGTTTTTGACTACTAACTGTATCATATGTTGAATGATCTTTCTACTAAGTCATTTCACCTAGTTTCTCCTATTGTATGTACTCACTGTAAGTTGCTCTGGATAAGAGTGTCTGCTAAATAATAAAAATGTAAAAACTGTAACTTCATAACTTCAGCCAGACAGGTCTACCAAAGACACAAAGACAGAATGTGTAACAATGTGTACTATTGCACAGGTGTGAAAAGTGATACTGTCTTAACAAGTAATTACTGACTCAGGTGTGTGAATACTAAACAATCCAATTTATTTTAAATAGACATTGAATATTTTTGTTTTATTTCAGCGTTTTCTGGAGAACAACAAAAAATAATGACATGTATTTAAAACACTGAGGGAACCAAATGTATAAAAGTCCCAGGATGGAAAATACTTCAAGGTACTGCATGTCCTGTGGTGTCAGTAACATATCATAAAAAGAAAATTGTTAATGATAAACAACACAATGTTTGTGAAATTATGAAATGTGAAGAACCTGGACTACTAAACTCAAGTCATTGCTGGGGAAGTAATCCTTTCTGCATTTCTAAGGCATAGTTTCTGCCTAGCAAGGCTTTGTTTCAACTTGAAGTACAACATAGAGAAAAGCACACTCCTGCAGCTTTGTTTGTGAAGAGGTATTTTTTCACTCTTAACAGTCACCTAGCATTTGGTCTCCTGAAATCAATACAATCAGAGATTTGTGTATGTGGAATCCTAATATGACTTTGGCAGATAAGTATGAAAGGTAGACTGACAAAACTACACCAAATCTATGAATTCTAAGCAAAAACGTGTGAACCATATTAGAGCCTAAAATCACATGAGGGCATCAAGCCAAGGATTGGTTCCTCTAACAGTTGGGAGAAGTGTGTTAACCTGTGGGAAAAGATAATAGCACTGCAAACATTCTCAACGTTTAACACAGAAAACAAGGAACAATACTTTAAACACAAACACTATAATACAAAACATTTTTATTTATTTTTTCCTCACATTGTGGCATATTAAATGTATTATTTGACACTAGTTCTTTCCAAACAACTTTATTTCCCAAAATGTATGGCAGACATTGGCAGTTTAAGAAATCACTCTACAAACTAGGGTTGATTTACACATGTAACCATTCAGTAACCATTGCTATAATGAGTTTAAGAAAAAAGCATGCTAATCCAAAATGGTGGTATTTAGTTTAGAAAGATCAAAAACAGGGCTATTTAATCAGAACAAAATAACCAATAATTGGAGAGCAGCAGTTGTCTAAGAGTGTGGGAAATTATTTTGCTTACATATAAAATTATAATATTGATTTATTTGATTGTTTCCACCATTACCAATTACTGTGCACCTATGCATGTCTCTCAAAAAATGGTAATACAAAGTTACATATGATCTGTGTATTGGTCTGTGGCCTACAAAAACATATGTAAAGTAAAACTAATGTCAGTCAGTAGAGTGAGTGTGTTAAAATAAAAAGGAAAGAAATCAATATTAGCAAGTTAGGTCAGAGTTTAAAGAATTTGAATAGAACTCTGGCATCCTCCAGGTTAACTCTGACCTATGGTTTACATCCCCAAATCCAATTCATTTACCTTTACTCATTTTACTACAATAATAATCTGTGCAATTCTTTCATCTAAATGACAAAAAAGGAAATCTAGTTTGACCTAAGTATTTTTAGGACAGCTTTGGGATTATTTCGAGGACCTAATTTACTTAACTTGAAATCCGAATCAATCTGATACATATGCATAAACGAGTATCAACTTCTGGTGAAGGACTGCCCCTTTCAGCGATATGAATGTACTGTTGGAAAGGAACTTCTGGGTTCAAGGAGTTTCTCAACATATTGAATGCAAAGAAACAAAGGCCAAACTTCTTCCTTGAAGTAATTCCCTTATAATGACAACTGCATTGTGGTACAGTTGAAGCATCACTGCACAAAACGTTAATATTTGCACAAAATGCAATTGGAATTTACAAACAAGCGTGTGCAACATTGGGTTAGAGTGGTTTATGGATTTGCTTTTACATGATATTAAACCTCTCTTCTTGTGGATGTCAGAGTCCTATGTATAACTTACACATGGCACTGCTCTTGGCAAATTAAATCATGATAAACTCTTTGCCCAAGGACTTGGGAAAAGTGATGATATACTGTAAAATCTTTCTAAAAAAAAAAGTAGGAAGGCCTTTATTCCAGTGTGTTCTTCTTGCATCACCTGCATGTAAAGTGAAAACCACCATAGAATAACTATTGTCAAACTATAGAAGGTTGATGTGTGAACATTGGGTTTTTACAAATCTTTTGCAGTCCATCCAGATTATAAAAAACTTGCCATAATATTTTTTGAAAGATAGATATCTCCACTGAAATGAATTACTCTGTGTTTTCTATGTAAGACAACAGTGAAAACAAAATGAGTGCAGAAATTCCTACTGTTTTTATCAGTAAGTCAACAGAGTTAGCAGATATCAGCCAATCATTAACAACTGCAAGGTGCTTCACTAGCTTGACTTCACAGGTTTTGCATTAACACTTAAACATTTAACCTGGACACACCCTAAACATGTCATTCACAAACAATGCCCAGACCAAAAGATAAGCAGTCATTTTCAAGTCACTAATGTGGCTTTAACATTATACATTCTTTTCACACTTTAACCAACTTGTAAACTTTACTTTTCCTGTATCATTTTTTCTTAACAATTATTTGGAAAAGTGAATAAGAAATATTGTTGTGTCTGTCAGTGTCTGTGTAACACAGTGGTTGAACCGATCATGTCAAAAAAGGGGTCAAAGATGCTCCATAAAATTTGAAATTCAACTGATTTGTGAATGTAAAACTACAAACTTAAAGATATACTTAAAAATGGAGGTGAATAACAGTACTTTTCTGGGTTCAGCTGAGTTCACAAATTTTGAGAAGTTCATAATTAATACCAAAGTAAGTTCATAACTTACCAGTGATCTATGAAATGAAAACAAAGAGTAAAAAGTTATGGTCATTGGCTAGTAATGATATCCCCTTACCAGGTCATTTAAGGTTGTAACTGCGAACTTCCCAAAACAGGTGAACCCAGAAGTACGCTTACATTTACCCACCTCTACTTAGAAACCATAAGCCAAAACCGATGCCAATGCTTTTGGCTAAATCCCAAACAGAACTCCAGCCTGTAACTCCGTTAACCTACATCTTGTCAATTCGAAAAGTAAAGATAGCTCTGAGGTAACTCAATCTAGCCTTTTAGAAAACCAGATTGTGTTCTGTGTTATTATTGCTACCTTTCATCCTTTCCACCCCCAACCCCCCCCAAGAAGTGCATAGGAAGTAGGCTACTAGTGTTCAATTTGGAATTGGGCATCTAATTTATCTAGGCCTTTTTGAAAGCCTCGGACAATCTGCTTAGTCCATAGTGTCATAGGTTTTGCGTGATTGGACATACCGGTAATTATGATGTGATGAGAGCACCCCCTGTTGAAAACTATTAACAGAAGCTGAAACATAAAAAAAGATACATAAAACAAACAAAATAAATCTCCTAGGGCAACATCCTCTAAATCCAGAAAATAATGACTGCCACTTCTGAAGTAGAAATTAATGGAATTGTTGAAGTGACCTATAAAGTTATTTTTGTTGCATACACAATAGGTTCAAACACCGAGCCCTCACATTTGCCATACCCATTACAGAAGAGCTAAAGTTTTTTTTGCCATTAAGAAAATATATGTGGAACGTTAAATGAAAAATATACAATTATTATTACAACAATTACATTGAAGAGCTATAGTTTTAGGGTGATTAAAAAAGAAAAAGAAAAACAGATTTTATCAGATTTTTCCCTTTTGCAGCGTGCTCTCTGGATCCTTTCTTGGTTTACAGGCAAGAGGTAAAGTGTATAAAAAAAGGCATCCTCCTCCTCTTCTGATTGGCCGGCAGGTTCCATCATGCAATCGCTTTCGCTTCTGGCAGGAAGGCCTCCCAGTATTTTATAAGCTAAAGTGGAAGAAAAGTGGAACAATGAAAAAAGTTGGCCACGTTTCCAAACCAATTCAGTTTCCGTTATCGTTAGATCCAGCCTTTTTACACAAAATATCTCATGACCTTGATATAGGCTGCTCATTCCTGCTCCTGGAGAGCTACCACTCGTAGTCTAGGTCAGGGGTGTCAAACCAGATCCACAAAGGGCCTAGTGTCTGCAGGTTTTCGCTTTTACCTTGTACCTGAATGATTGAATGTCACTAATTGGTTAGGATCTCGCCTCACCTGGCAGTCTACGTCTTAATTGGGCTCTAATTGAAACGAAAGACCAAAAACCAGCATACACTCGGCCCTCCGTGGAACCGGTTTGACACCTGTGGTCTAGGAGATACTCAACTCCTAGTCTACGAGGTCTGGAGCCTGCTGGTTCTTTTTTGTGTGATTTTTTCCCAGATTTTCCTCCCTTCCTTATTCCCACTAACCCTGCCTTGTCAAGAGTTCCACAACTCTTTGAACAGATCTGTAGGATCATGGAGAGAGTGCTCTTGGTTCATCCAACCACATGTCGCCCAAGCTGCAGATTCTTTTCACACTGTTCACCCAACACAGAAGCCTTTAGTCAGATAATGATTACACAGGATGATTACGTTCACAGACTATACTTCCGCAATTTAAATTACAGAACAGATCTGAACACAAAGTGTTGCTGGAGAGCAACATTGAAGAACATATCATTTGATTTATCGAACCCAAATCCCAGGCAGTGCTATGCCAATTTGCCCTGCCTCATGCAGGAGGCCCGAGAGAAGTCAGAAAACCCTTGGTCAGGCTGGAACTTATGACCATCATGGCGTAGACTGTCCTGCAATGCAGCTACTTGGTCACTATGCCACTAAGTCCCCTTCGGCTGGTTTTCTGTTCTACTACATCATTAACAAGTCACAGATCAGAGAGTTGTAATGAAAACAGAGAGGAACTGGCTTTGAGGGACAGATTTTGGCATCAAGGCTTTCGGTTTACAGTCCAACTAAACTGTGGGGGGCTGTTTATCAAGCGTGCATATGCACAAATCTGCGTGTAAACCATCCGTACAAAAATATTTACTCAAAAGTATGGGATTTATTAATTTGAACGTTTGCTTGAGAATGTTCTCTAATCTAGGCACGGCAATGAACATGCGTAAGCACTATGCACAATGACAAGAGGAACTGCTTCTGAAAAGTAGATTAGTAATGTGGAAGATGGATTAATGTTTTGATTTAAAATATTTCCATAAAACATTTATTTTCCATTGTGAATTCATGTAATGTTCCTCTAGGCTATGGTTTTCATTTCATTTGACCAAGTCAGTTTATTTCTGAATTAGCTAAGACATTTCTTAAATTATAAACATGTAAAACCCTTTGTTGAATTTTTGTAAGAGAGACTGAGATCATGTAAATTCGAATGGGAGGCTGATCCTCTGATAAGACTTGCTATACGTGTGGCAGACTTCGTTATGATGTAAAAAAAATATTTTAGAGACAAGTTATTAAATAACTCTTTGGGTTAGTGCTACAGGCAGTATTCAGTAGGACCATATCTCACCCAGAACGAGCTAATCAACGTAAAGGTGCTTTGTCACATATACGAACCAAAATTCATTCTCTGTATTTAACCCATCCCTCAAGGGAGCAGTGGGCAGCCATTTACACTGCCTGGGGACCAACTCCAGATCTAAGCCAGTGCTTTCGTCAGGAGCACCGACTGGAGAACCTAACCTACTGTGTCATACATTCCATACATTATTGCTCATGTTGCTAAAAAGTTTGGAGTCATGAGTTTGTTAAGTTATATATATGCGCTCGTAAAACTGGTCAAATTAATAGATGGCACCCAGATTGACATAAAAGCCCACCCAAAGAATAATAGTCTTATGTGAAAAGAACAGCCTTCCACTAAATTTACCGGTATGCGTAAAATATGGTGCTGAATGTAAATGCATGCATGACCGGTGGAATGCATGATTCATTTATTCAGCAGAACAAATATAATGGCATACATTTCAAGGCTATATTATGGAGCCATTAAGGATTGGATGCCTATTATTGATTGTTGAATATTTTTGTAAAAAAACAGCATATTTCACAATGCAATACACTTCTCTCATAAGCGAAGTTACGCTGTTTACTGGTCAAGCGAGTAACCACAGAGTGTGACAAATACATCATGCATTCATCATGTTACACTACATGGCATCTTCTGTGAAGTTCGGAAATCTGGATTGTGTCGTACATTTCATGAGCCTCATTGTAGCTTATGTTTCCCGCAGGTTTAAGAGATGATTCTGAGCACATATTTGGGTATTTAGGGGTGTGTTGATAGGCAAATTGTAGGGGCTGTGCACAAGCACTGACGCTAAGAGTGAGTGGTATTTATCAATAAGCATTTCCTACTGGTGTTTGTAAAACAGTCATAGGATCATTTGATAAATCCCACTTTTTTCATGCCTACGCATATTTTTCATTCTGATCGTAAATACAAATGTAGGATTGTTTATACACAAGCTTGATAAATGAGGCCCCTGATTCCCATAATTAGCTGAATGAAAATCTAAATCAGGTCAGATCACAACTGGAGTGGAAAAGTAATCCTAGAATGATAGATCTAAATGACGTAGATAGGGTGCATCTGTCTTTAATAACCAGGGGTCAAATTCACCATACATTTTAGAGTGGGGTTTTCCCCACCTTCCCCAAGTAAACTGATTTAACTGAAATTGGCATAAGCTTGTTTATTTAACAAACTGAAATATTTATTTAAACCAGAAGTTAAATTGCTAACTTAATGATACATCTTTATTGTACATCAGAAGTGCTGGTTTTATGATCTTATTCATTGGTGGCATTTACACCAGCTTTCCCCCAGTTGGTCGTCGATAAATCAGACATGCTCAGATGTGTCAAATATGTCATAATGTCAAAAGGAGGAATTATAGGAGGAAGGATAGCGGACGTTGTGTAGTAAGGACGTTGGCAGCCGTAATACATATAAAGCAAAATATCATTTATATTTGAGGCGTCAGTGGTTAGGGAGTCAGACTTGTAGTCCAAAGGTTGTCGGTTCAATTCCCGACTGACAAATGTGGTTGTGTACTTCAGCAAGGCACATTACCCTAAGTTGCTCCACGGGGAATGTCCCTGTATTCACTGTAAGTTGCTCTGTATAAGATCGTCCGCTAAATTACTAAAAAGTAAATATATCTGAATTCAGCACTCGCAATCTGAAACGCCTTATAAATTCAGACCAAGGTTTACTCCCAATGTTCATAAAAAACTCTACCTGTTGCTGTGACTGTAGCAGAGACTCCAGGTATTTGATGATTTGTTTTTTGAAATCTCTGGCCTTTTCTTTCTGTTAGACAAAATGACACACGGAATACATTACATTCACAACCCTACTTTTCCAATTGTCTTTGTCTTATCCAGAAGTTAAGGTCACAATCTCTTAGAAAGGAAAAGGTTGTACCTCAAACCTGAGCACCTCCTTGCGAACCGTTGTGGAAACTTTGTCAAAGTCTCTCTCGTACTCGGTCACCTTGGCCTCCCACTAGAATACAGGAGGCACAATCGAGTTGGCATGTAATCAAACATTTAGTTCCCTTTTGAATTCCTACTTGGTTTTGTATGCTAATGATTGTTGTTAAGCTGGAGCATATACAGTTACTAAGGTTGAGAAACAGTCCAATAGAGAACAAAGTGTAAAGTCATCACTTTTATTAGAACATACACACATAGTGCATATATATATATATATATATATATATATATATATATATATATATATATATGCACTAAGTAAAACAGTTTCATTTTTATTTTTGCTTTAGTGTTTTCAAATTTTATGGTTGAAACTGAAAACAGAACTTTCTAACAGGGAAACTAGACCAGACACACCACATCACTGAAATTAGACAAAAACAGAAGCCGCAGGTTTACAACTCAAGAAATTCAACTAACTATTTGATGCAGTAATGTGTATGGCCCCAAAGTGCCTGTATGCACTCCCGAAAAAGTCTGGGCATGCTCCTGAAATTGGGGCAGCACGGATATGGGGGCAGCACGGATATGTGAGAAGACGTCTACCTCGGTGATATCATCCTTGGCCTGCTGCAGCTTGTCTGGCTTGTTGGCCCAGAGCAGCTTGGCTTCCACCTCTCGCTTCTTCTGCAGCATGTTCTGAGCATCCTGCCAACGCTGCCACGTCTTCATCCGCTGGTCAAACGAGGCCTGATAAAGGAGATGCAAACATTGAGACCATTTGGTAAACAGAATAATCTCACCTCACTGTCACTGATCTGTGGCGTGGTAGTAGTACTCATTCTGATCTTTGGCGTAGTAGTAGTAGTAGTACTCATTCTGATCTGTGGCATAGTAGTAGTACTCATTCTGATCTGTGGCGTAGTAGTATTAGTAGTACTCATTCTGATCTGTGGCATAGTAGTAGTAGTAGTACTCATTCTGATCTGTGGCGTAGTAGTAGTAGTAGTAGTACTCATTCTGATCTGTGGCGTAGTAGTCGTAGTAGTAGTAGTAGTAGTAGTAGTAGTAGTACTCATTCTGATCTGTGGTATAGTAGTACTCATTCTGATCTGTGGCGTAGTAGTAGTACTCATTCTGATCTGTGGCATAGTAGTCGTAGTACTCATTCTGATCTGTGGTGTAGTAGTAATAGTAGTACTTATTCTGAATTGAGCTTAGACCCCTACACAAACCCCGGCACAAAATTATATTTTCTTGGTCAAACCGAGTTTCTATGTGACACATTCCGGTGCTACTCCCCTCTTTGATGACTCAGGGAGGACCCACCTCAATTTGTCACATAGTTCAACAAATTATTTTGCAACCAAACTTGTGTTTAGATGAATAACCACACCTGTAGAAGTCTAAACTCGTAAATGTTACTATGGTGTGTTGCCTACGACTGCATTTGAAAATATTCTGGACATCAAATGGCTTCCTCCATCCCTAGTTACTCTTTAATCGACATACGCACAAAGCGCTTTAGAGGAAAGGATCCCTGTTCGCCGACCTCAAGAAATGGAGGAAAGAAACAATGGAGGCATGGATTTACCACCTTCAGCGTTTTCAGACACAGCCTATATGTAACCACCGTGATTCACTAAGTACCCGGACGGATCCCAGCAGGCGGATGTAGTCGGCGAGAAGCTCTGCAAAACAGAATGAGTCACTGGCCGCCTGCTCCTGATGTAGCTGCTCCATCTTGTCCTCCACCTCGGCCAGCTGGGAGAGGGCTCTGGACAGGGCTGTGTTGTCCTCCGAACTGCCCAGCATGGCCACACTCTTGGCAAAGCCCGCCGTGTTCACTGACAACTCTGGGGGTGGAGAGAGATCATGAGCTGTGATGAGCTGAGCCCGTTGTGTCTGTGTGTGTGGGCACTCATGCAAGTATTTATATACTTATTTTTTTTTAGAGAAAAGCAAGGAGCCAGATTTCAATTTAACTCTAAATTTTAATGTAGACATGTACCGTATTTTAGCTCATAAAGTGCGCAACCACAAATAACGCGCACCCTCGTAAGTCGCTCAGATATCTCGTTTTGTGTAAAAAACTCATCAACATTGTGCGCACCCTCATAAAGCTCAAATCATTTTGGTAGAAAGGTGACATTTAGATCTCCCCTCGCCCAGACCTGCATTGATGGGCACTCAGCTAGTCATTGTGTTACAAATGTTAAACACCCAACACAAATGTTAAACACCCAACTAGGGATGCTCATTTCGGGTAATTTTCCTGACCGACAACCGGAACTCGTTAACCGATTATTAACCGTAAATTGAAAAGATTATAAGATTCAATTGGCTTTAAATAAAAAAATGTATTGACGAGTGTCTGTAACCCGTTAAATATACAAACATTTTTTTTTCACAGATTTGTTTTAATGTCTAAACAGCATACAGAACAGATCGTCAACAGCTGCCGGGTGCACCAGCTTTGCGTATAATTTCACTCGGGTGCAAAGTCCGAACTAAACTATACAATAAAACTAGTTAGTTTCATACTAAAGCTGTGTCGATGTTTGGTTTCACCAAACTACACTGGCATAAAGTCCACACCAACCAAAATATTGTTGCAGAAAATTTGTCGTAGACGTTTTCACTTTCTGTTTTCAATCAAAGGAAACTAGCCTTGATGCAGTGTTTACCGAGTTGTCAAATTATAGAATGAAAACAGTCGGTGACAATCTGGAACAAGATTGTTGCTTACAGCAGGCCTACTGCAAATAAGGGCTATATTTCATTAACACAAAACAAAATGTTGATAACGCTTGCTTTGCGTTATGTTACTAACTATACAATATCTGCCGAGCGCACCCATTTCATTGAAATTACCATTACAGTCCTCTCCGAAAATAAAGTGCGTGTTGTCAATCACTGTGTGTGTTGTTTTTAAGGTGACATTATTTTGTTGGCTATAATGCATCAGGAGCATGATGAATTATAGCCGATAAAATAATATATGCTTCCCAATATGATAGCGTTATACGTTTCTGTACATGATAAAATGAAGGCGCAAGTTAATATCACAGTCATCATAAATGTCCAAGGGTTGTCCTTTTAAATGAAGAACGCGTTGCAGACACAAAACAGGGTGCCGGTATATTTCGCTCCTCATTGCCTATATCTCCCCACCTTTCAAAACGAAGCGCCAGGCTCTGGTTGTGCGTGTCAACGGCGCCACGTGATTTAACTAATATAGGCTATATATGCTTTAAAAAAACTTCTTATCCGTTTAACTGATAGTATTAATCAGTCAAATGTTTTACTTTCGGTTAACGGTTAAACGGTCAATATGAGCATCCCTACACCCAACACTAATGTTAAACACCCAACACAAATGTTAAACACCCAACACAAATGTTAAACACCCAACACTCCACGTGCTGATTAGATTAAACCAACTATTCCTAAAGTGGGGTACCCGCATGGTGTTAGTGAGTATGCAAAAAAACTTGTGTTTCAACGTGTATTTAAATATTCAAACTGGCCTAAACATAAGTTATTTTTTCTTGTCTTAATAGCCCAGTCTCACTTGCGAAAAATAATCAACTAGTGTCTGTATAAATAACAACACAATGTAAAATATCAAATAATTGGCATCCAACCAGATAAACTATAATTGTGTTTTTGTTGAGTATGAGAAAAGTCACTCAGTTCAAAATAGCAACTGCTTTTAAAATGCGTCTTAAACATCTTTTTATACTTAAGACATGTCTTTTTATTCTGTGTAAATGGGTATGTGATATAACTGTATCCTTTTTCATCCTTTTTTTTTACTTAATTGTACTTAAACATTACATACGGAAACTGTGCAGTTTGTATAGTTTGATTTGCCTACTGGAGGTATTTTCTCAAGTACTCAAAACAAACAAACAATTACAGTTTTTCTGGTTGGATGCCAATTATTTGACATTATGTGGTTATTTATCCAGACACTAGTTGGTGATTTTTTTCGTCAATGAGACTGGGCTATTTAGACATAAAAACATCACTTTAATAACGTATAGGCCTGCTTGAATATTAAAATACATGTTGAACCACAATTTATTTAATATCCCAATTTGGGAATAGCTGGTTTATAACAACAGTACAAAACAAAATTAATGACTGTAGTTATCTTGTGTAACAATATGCCATAAAGCACGCCACCAGGTAAAGTGCGCGGGGGGGTGCGCCGTTTGTAAAATATGCACTAAAATACAGTAATTCTTATAAAAAAATTTGCAGTCCCAACAATATATTCAGTAAAACCACAAGAAATGTAGCTGACCTTGAAATAGAGAAAACCTGCTTCTAAGTAAAGAAATAATTTTGATCGCAATATAATTATTAAAACATGTTCATTTTTAAGTAACTACCCAGGACAGGTTGGTTGAGCTAGTAGAGAAGATGGATGCACTCAATACTGAAGTCACTTAGAGTGTTTGCCAAATAAAATGTAAACAAGGTGCATCTTTAATGGTTTAATTTAGATTTTTTGTTTATATTTTAATTAATTTAGCAGCCAACTTACCCAAAGAAATGTAAAACTAGTGAGTATAATTATTAGGGTCATTAATAGCTTCTGCCGAAGTAGGAACTACTGTTTGTGTGTCCACAGACGTTGAGCAGTAACAACACAACAGAAGTCCAAACCAAAACACTGTGGACGGTGCCTGCATGTCTGTGTGCTTAAGAGAAAATGCAGCGTGCCTTTCCTGTGTCCCACCAGAGACTCCACCATCATGTGAAGCTTCCTTAGTTGTTGCTCTTCAGCCTCTACCTCCAACAGTTTGTCCTCGAACCACTGGCAACACAGCACAACACAGGCAACAATGTAGCATTAGTTCTGCAAGAGTCCAATCAATTCGGTGACACACGTCAGTGGGTGCGTTCATTTTAGTGACAGTCTACCAGGACTCTGAGGAAAACAAAACAAATGCAATCAAACAACTGTTGTGTCTTTTTAAGTTTTGTTCGTCTTGAGCTATATGATCTATGATGGATTGTTGGCTGGCAGGGCTAAATTGAGATGGACATTTCAATGTCAATTGTGTGTTTATTTATTAGATATTATTTATTACCAATCAAGTATGTTTCCTCTTGCAACAGTTACCATTACTGTATTGCTATACATGCGATTACAGCTGCATTACCGTGCATGTGACAAACTTGAACTTGGTAAATTAAAAGTGTAGACTCAATTTGAGAGTCTTGGTGGTTAACGAAGCGAGACTCACGACATCCGACTCGTTCATCTTGATGGTCATCTTGCTGACAGCGTCCGTAGCCCTGTTGATCATCTTCAGGAAGCCCGCTCCACTCAGAGCCTGGGTGCTGTGTGCCCTGGGTATCTGAACCAAACACAACCTTATCAGTCACGTAGGCGTGGCATTCTGTAGTGCACTACAATCATAGTAGTTCTGTCACATTTCCTGTTGGTTTTAAAGTAAAAAATATATGTGCTGGGGTCCGCGTGGCGTAGTGGGCTAAGTCGATGAATCGCAGGGCAAGCTACTTCATGTTAGTCAGTGGTTCAAGCCTGACTATGGGTTCTCCGACTTTCCTCAGACCTCCAGCATGAGGCAGTGCAAATTGTCATAGCACTGCTCGGGATTTGGGAAAGTCGTATTATCTACCTCGCCACGTAGCTTTCCAGCGACTCCTTGTGTCCAGAACGGGCACCTGTAAATTCAATTGTGGAAGTACAGGTGGTGAACATAATATTCCCGTGCATGATTAGACTAAAGGCTTCTGTGTTGGAAAAACTGTGCAAAAAGAATCGGCGACTGGATAACATGTGGTTGGATGAACCATGTGTGTTCCTCTTGCCATCCCACAGATGTGTTCTTCGGAGTTGCGGAGCTGCCGACAAGGCAGTGTTAGTGGAAATTGGACAAGACCAATTGGAAGGGGAGGGAAAAAAATTAAAGAACTTTTTTTTTAAAAGAAGTGCTGAGCTTACTTCATCTCTCTCCAAAAACTCTCTGACATCGGGGTCTTGTAGCAGCGATGGGTGGCACACCACTCTCTGCAGATACCTGTGGGGTGACAAAACCCAAAACAATGAACAAAACATGTCGATACACGTACACTGGAGACATCAACGTTTCCTCAAATACTGTGTCCCTGCTTATTATGATGAAAGAACTAAATTCCCTACCCCTCCATTTGAATCTGGATTAGTTCCACTGTTTACTGGTCCCCTCTAATAAGGGACATATTTTTGACCTGGAACACAGGTGTATTTAATTAATTATCTGCTACTATAACATCCTGCTGCCTTTTGTAGTCACCAATGCTTGTTTTAAGGCTTCTTGTGATCTCTTGTGAAGGTTTATTGGCCAATAGTCTATTCACCCAATAACGACATTTTTCACCAAGCTCCATTGCTGACAAGTTGAAAACCATACCTGCTCTGGATAAATCAGTTAGCTTTACCACGTTACTGTAACTGTTCTTCCAGAAACCCACCCACCACAGTTTAACCGGTACCGGAGCCCTCAAGGGGAAAGCTCATCCTACCTCTCCAGAGAAGCCCTCCTCTTCTCCACAAACTCAGCTGAAGAGTTGTCCTCCTTGCCAACCTTCACTTTGGTCATGCCTGCCGGAAAGAGGACAGATTCATTAGGTGAAAAATCTAAATGAGTCCATGGCTTCTCCGACTTTGCCTGGATCCTCCAGCACAAGGCAGCGCATATTGGCATAGCGCTGGCCAGAATTTGGGATAGATAAGTCGAATAATCTACCTTGCCACATCGCTCTCCAGCGACTCCTTGTGTGCCAATCGGGCGCATGTAAATTCAATCACAGAATTAAAGTTGGTGAACGTAATCATCTGACTAAAGGCTTCCATGTTGGATGAGAGCAGTGCAAAAAGAATTGTCCGGCTCGGCAACTTGTGGTTGGACGAACGATGTAAGCGCCCTTCACAATCCCACAGAACTGTCTAAGGAAAGAGAGCTGCCGACAAGGCAGGATTAGAGGGAAATTGGACAAGACCAATTGGGAGGGAAGAAAGGGGGGGGGGGGCAAACCCTTTATAGAGTATCTGACCATTAACCAAGAGGATGCTAGATAAAATCCCTGAGCCGGGAAATAAAATGTGTTCTGTTCCCAGGTGCTCAATGCAGTGATTTTTGTTTGGATAGTGATTTTATTTGACAACTTGAGATTCCCATTCTCAAGTACATAAATTACTGTTGTCATTTGGGGATTAGATTTTTATCTAATCTAATTGCAGTTTCCATTGTGTAACAAAGGTAATTGGTACGATTATGCATCAACTACAACTTACCCATAATGCTCTTCTCAGGAGGCGGAGGCACAATGTAACCATTCTGTGCATGTTTGTCCAAAAGCTTCTCGTAGAGGCCTAAGAAGTCACTGAAACGCCGGCGTACTGTGAATGTTTTACAGCGGAACATGGGCAGAGTAGTCTGAAAGGTCGAGGTGTGGGGAGGCATCAGATATGGGTTAAACATTACACTACATGAAACTGCTGAAGGAATACGTGTCATTATGTTTTTAAGTGTGTGCATTAATATTACCTGTGTGGAGACTTTGTAGGCCATGTAAGCATTCATGCCATCACCTGCAGAATGAAGGTTAATTTGTAACTGGTTTATGAGTTTATTATTCAAGTATAGCTACACGTTGGAAGTAGAAAGCAACAAAATGAAATCTAAAATTACAATATCCTGGAACCACATCTTTACCACAAAAAAACAAAAATATACTACATCAGCCTATGATGCCTTAATGAAAGAAAACAGGTGGGGAGTAGTGCTTTATTGCTGGCTCCGCCCCTCAAACTCACTGCACAGAAGAGAAGGAAGTAAGAAATGAGGAACAACTGGCATTAAGAGAAAGAGGAAGCTGCTGATTTCTTTTTGGTGATGACAACATTGGTAGAGGATTAATCAGAATAGTGTCAACACAAGGGAGAGGGACAGGAAAAACATTCTGAAACTCACCGACTTTTTCTGGGTTGGTTATTGAGATATTCAGCTCAAATCTGTCCCCACTCTCTTCTTCTTCTTCTTCTTCTAACTGCATATAGTAGACAAAATGTATTTAACCTATCGATGGTTACATTGGAAAATGTCATGTGAAATGGTCTGCTGGCTGGTGGAGGACGCAGGTGAACGGGCGGTCAGATTACCTCTTCCAGGGTCGGGGGTTGCGGCTTGGATGTGCTCACTGCGACTGCTGGAGGGGGATCAGATGCAGGGGGCTTGGCTGCTTCTTTTCTTTTTCGATCATTCCTAGGACTGTCCAGAGACAGCTCCACTGTGGCTTCTGAAACAGAGAAGGGAAAAACAAAGATGGTGTGTTGGGTAGTTCAATTTAAAGCTAATAGCATTGGAAGAAGTCAAACTAAATATTTTCCCCCAGGCAAATATATTTTAATCGCATTTACAATATTTTCAAAACCCATGCCAACATAAACGTGTGCACCCTACATGTTAGACCGCCCCAAACCACTTCATTTGTTAATTAGTAATTGATATCAACAACTATCTTTCCTTGTGGCACTACTACTCTGTAATAAGTGCTGAATTGTTTAAGTCCCCTTAACCATTTACCACAGTATCACATTCCAACACATCGGATCTGACAGAAAATTTGCCTTGGTTGGTATGTTGGTTCCTTATCAAATTCGTTAGTCTAACATGCATTTTGCAGGCGGTGCATATTCTCAGTTGCTTCTGCAACGATGTAAGGTCATGACACCAAAACTCTGGTTCCTGGATAAACTGATAAACAGGCTACTTTAATATGCAATTAAGAAGACTGGAAGGTGTGTCAAAATGTCTTCTATAGACCTGGGGATTCATCTGAAATGTCTAGGCATCTAAATGCTTTACTTGACCTACTAGTAAAATGTAATGGAACACCCGTTAGACCAAAAAAACAGCAGTCATACTGTCTGACAAAACACACCATTGATAAAAGAGAAACTGAGGTGAAATATCCAATGGGAACATTTATTAAAGAGTATTATTTTGACTCAAATTTAACTACAGTCTTTTGATCTGGTCAGGTGGGGGCATTTGTACACAATAGAGGGGCCACATTCCTCATCCTTCACCCCAGGATGGTAACAATCTGTCCCTTGACTAATGTGAGTAATGGGTCAGTGAAGGACACTCCTGTTTCAGCTTTCCTCTTCCTTAGGAACAAAGCTGAGACAGCAGGTTCTACATCAGCCCTATTGGGGCACAAACACCCTGACCATTGGTGTCCATTTCACAGCTTGTTTTAAGCCCTAAACAGACAAAGCCAACCCAAATATAATGCAAGAATTAAAATTATGTGATATTATTAACCTTCGGAATCCTACCTGCGAAAATGTCGGGTTCCTCCTCATCAGACTGGACTCCATTGGCTTTGGCATTGACTGTAACGGTGTTGACAGCAATAGGGGCGGTAGTGACGGCCTCCACAGTGAAGATATCAGTGCGGTCCACACTGTGGTTGTCATTCAGAGGCCCGCGGACATTGCGAGGTTTGGCAACTGGTGGAAGCTCTTCTTTGAAGGCTTCATTTTGAGGCTTCTTCAAAGTGTCACCCAGAGGTTCGCTGAAGAGATCTTCATCTGGTTCGTCAAGGAAGCTACTTTGCAAATGCTTGGCAGATTTGCTTGATCGCGGTTCGGTGAATAGGTTGCTAGGCTCGTCGTCGAAGAGGTCCTTAGTCGGCACCTTGGTTACGGCAACAACCGGTGCCTTGATTTCATGGACTGGCGCGCTGCTGATCAGGTCAGCCAGTGGGTCGATGATGACGTCAGGTTTGGGGGGTTCCTTTATGTTGATGTTTGATGTTTCACTGAGAACGTCCACCAGTGAAGAACTAGAAGGCTCCAAGTTTGAGCTATTTGGTTTACTAAGAGTGTCTCCCGGTTCCATAAAAACATCCATCACTGGAGAATTAGATGTTTTGCTCTGCGGTTCGCCAAAGACGTCCATGACAGGTGCGCTGATTGACTCACTTGGCGGTTCACTAAAGATGTCCATAACTGGAACACTAGATGTGTTATGGGTTTTTTTCAGCAAATCAGTTCCTGGTTCATTATCTGTGTCAATTAATGGCTTGCTGATGATATCACTTTTAGCCTCAGCGTTGTCACTAACTGCTTCCATGTCAACTTTTAGTGATTTGGCAATGACACTTGATACATCAATTACGTCATTTGTCGATCCAACAGAAATGTCCCTGGCAGCTTCCTCTGTGTGGTCCCTTTGATGTTTGGCAGTACTGGCAGTTTCAATTAAGGATTCACTGAAAAGATCACTGGGTGGTTCACGTGTTTTGGTTGGGACGTCACTTGCAGACGGTGAAGCCATCTTGGTCTCCAACAGGTTGTCCTGGATATACAGAAGGACATGCAGTAATTTATTTAATTGTGCATGGATATAATACTGCAGCAGGAATGGTAAACAGATTTAGGTTCTTATGTCATATTTTACTACATATTTTTGGCATAAATTCTATTTAAATTCAATCAAAATAATAAGTGCTGTTTTACTTATTTAAATTAATATATACTTGCAAATCAGGAAGAGGGAACTTACCATGAAAAACAGTCAGGTCAAAACAGACAAATGTTAAACCCAAGGTCTTAACAAGGCTGATTGTGATTAGATTTAGGATAAATGCAATCTAAAAAAAAAAGTTGAAGACTGGATAATTCAAACTATCCTCTGAATTTAAACTGCTGGTCTATGGAAAACATCCTGGTAATGAACATGAAGCCACATCTGAGACTCACATGACTGGAAGCTGAGCTTTAGCCTCTCTTCCTGAACTTTTACAGCTATGGGAGGTTCACTAGGCATGTGCAAACTCTGGTGTATGACCCAATACTCAAACCTGCCCTCCCAAACCCAAACTGAGTCATTTAGCTGACAAAGCGTTTGAGTTTACAAAAAAGCTTTGAACTAGAAGTGAAAAACATGAACTTCTCAGGAATTTTCTCTGTCTTTAGCCAACACCCCACAGTGATAGTTTACTTCAAATTAAATACTAAATGTTCTTAGAAAAATACTGTTCTGTCAATGTCAAAAACAACAGATCCACATTGTTGTGTGTATTTAACAACGGACTGTAAAATAAAATGTAACTTCATTGTTCTTATCTCGAATATTATATTTATGTTACATTAATGATGCACTGAGTCAGATTGTAGGTTGTCGGTACTGTCAATGACAATGAAAAAACGACATACAGTAATAATGTGTTGTTTTCAATGCAAAGTAGACAACGTCGTTTGCTACAATAGCTAGATGGCCGAACTTTATAGGATTTCTGAGTCCGACTAATATACAACTCTGCTGACTTAATCCTAATTGATTGTACTACATGTCAATGCTGTGGAAAGTCTCAGCAATTGGCAGGTTGTCTACTAGTGCACAGGATGGTCACATTAACACTAGGTGACTGTACAGTACTGTACCAGGACATGTAAATAAGGCTAGCAAAATACAGCTAGTTAGCTTCTTGGCTAACGGCACCATAGACAACAACAACAGGAGTTTGCCATTTGTCCCAGATTAACAGCACATATTATACCCAGGAGACCAGCTGTCAATGCAGAACTACAGCCATGCATGTCAAGCTAGTTAACGTAGCTCCATGTTCATACTCTTCTTAGGCCCTAGATAGCAACGTTAGCTTTGTAGCTAACTATTAGGTAAGTCTGGAAGTTCCGAGGTTTTCAAGCTTCATTCACTGTCCGAAAGAAATGCAACACGCAAACACTCACAGGGTCAAGGAAAATATCTTCTCCGTCATCACTGTCTTGGTCTCTAAGCTCTTCTGGATCTGGTTCCTGGTCCTCGGAGTCAGGAAAGGGTGGAGGACTGCGCTCTGAACTGGTCGCCATCTTCATTCAATGCAAGCAGACAGCATCAGAAAACTTTTCAGAAGGACGCAGAAAAAAACACCCACTGCAGCGTCTGGTGGCAAACAAACGAATGGTCTTATGATTAGATCTGTGTTTTGGTTGGTACATGGAGTAATCCGGTAAATGCTAGTGAATAAACAGTGATGCTAAAGTTTTCTTAAAAAAAATACAACTTTAACTTTATAGGATCACATGGCAAGAAGTTAAAAGTCTTGGCTATTTGCTACGTTGCTTACAATTATGCTGTAAACAACAATTATATTGGGCAATTGTATGACCATACAAACAATCAGTGTTGGGGAAGCTACTCTGAAACTGTAGTTTAACAAGCTACAAGATAGTTGTAGCAGGGCTCTCAAGTTTTGAAGACAGGCAAGAGTGACATCCCCCCGTCAGGGGGTCAAGGGGGGGGGGTCGGTTAGATGGGTCGTGGGAATGGGGGTGTTTCATTAATAATAATTATTAGTGTTTTGGTTGTTGTTATTAATAATTGCTCAGACTTGCAAAAGAATTTCCACATTTGAAACAGTTCGGCTCAAGCCTAG
>JACXGM010015828.1:6243-21154 GCA_016801145.1 Umbra pygmaea
GGGTAGCTTTTATGACGGAGCAGCGGGGTAGCTTTTATAAAGATATTCTGGGGTAGCTTTTTTCAAAGGTGTTCATGGTAGCTTTTATAAAGGGGTTTAGAGGTCACAGAGCTGGCATGGTGAAACTCAATAGTTCTGTCCCTTAGTATCAAAGTGGAAGTGCTCCCAGGTTGGCGGTGAATAAAAGAAGTGTTTTATGTTAACTGGGTAAAATTATGGTGTAAAATAAAAATAATCACAGAAAGACACAAAGAACCCACTAAAACTGCATGGGTCATATTAGGTTGTTTTGACATTTTCAGATGCTAACTTCAGGGACAGTGTGCAAGTTTTTAAGCTTGTCAAAGCATAATTTTTGTACTTGAAATGTTGCATTTAAAAATGTATGTATGGGCTGTATATTAGACAACGTTCAGAGGAGTGTTTTCTTCCTGTTTATGCTAAACTGTCAGCTCTCATTACTAGGTGCTGTGGAGCTTCATGCACACCAAGAAGGACTCTTCTGGAGCGCCTGAGGACTGGAAGTTTGCGTGTGTACGTGTGTTGGTGGTGGACGAGGGCAGTCTGGTGTGTGTTCAGCTTCTCAACTCCGTCCTGAGCATGCTCAGTGAACATGCCAAGCTCAGAAAGTTCATCATCCTGGGTATGTAGCGTTTGACCTCTAATGTGTGTTTTAAGACTGATGTTTATGTAGCCTCACAGGACAAATGAAAATGTACAATGGAGAAAATATAAGGAACATTTTCGGTACGTTTGATTGTAGCCTGCTGTAAGTCATTGCGTAGGCCTTCATAGGTTGGTGACCACCTTTGGCTATTTATTTCAGACACTGTTAAACAGTGTTTGGTGTGTAAGGCAAATTAACAGGTTATGCTGGCCATAAAAACCAGATAGAGGATGTTGGTATGTACCCACAACACAGGTAGACAGCAACACCATGCTGGTAAACCACAACGCAAAACTATCGCAGTCCACTTAAACATGTAGGTAAACCATTTTAACCATCTTAAAGATGCTGGTAAAACTTTAAAACCAGCTTAAACATGCTAGAAAACCATTTAACAAGCTAATGTTTTATTTTACCAACCGTTGTAGAATAAATGCTTTAAAAAGAAAATCGAATTCTAACTGAAATTGCAATCTTAAACACATTGACATATTTGCTTGTCAATCAGGTAACCTAAACCTATAAAATCAAATTTTTCAAGGTGATGTGCGCCAGCTGCCAAGTATCCAGCCGGGCAACACCTTGTATGACCTCTTCTACAGTTTGGGTCCCTGGGCTATCGAGATGAAGACCAATCACAGAGCAGAGTCTCAACTCATCGTAGACAACGCTGGACTGTACCAAATTTTGAGAAAATTCACAAATAATTTTAGTACAAATTTATGTGCATCCAAGATGTTTAGATTAATTTTCTAATTGATAAGTTTGTAGGACATTGTTGACAAGCCCGTTTATAATGTTCCAGTGTCCTTTCTGACTCGATAGGTTTAACGCGAGTTCCAGAGAAAAATGACAAATCCATCTGTTTTTAAGAATCTCCGAGATGGGTTTAAAGACTACTTCATTCAAACAGCTGGACTATGATGCCATTTTGGATCTAAGTGGCAGTTACACCATTCCGTCTGAAGACAAGAGGTTCATCCTCATACTGCTGCCTAACACCAATGGGAACGAGGACTGTGGTTAGTCCACCATGGCCTTCATGTTAAAGCCTGGACAGTGTGCAAATAACCTGTCAACTTTCAGTGTAATAACGTGGTATTCCATGTTTTGTTCAGACCTCAGTGTTGCAATTAATGATTTATTGAAAGCTGCTCCGGGACTGAAAGACGACACCCATTCACAGTTCATTGCATTTAGAAGGTAAGTAAGCTGGTCAAATACGTAGAGCTGTTTTCCTGAAAAGCTGTCCCTTCAGTGATTCTAGTCTGTAGTTGAGTTTGTTAGTACCTTGTATTTAATAGTACTCTGTAAACTTTTTCAGTGTGAAAACAGAACTAATTTCTCTTTCCGTGACCAGCATACCAAAGCTGTAGAACATGTATTTCATTATATAAAAAATATATAATATATATAAAAATTAGTTCAGATGGGACAATGCTTTCCTATACTGTAGTACATATTCTGCAATTCCTGTTGAAATTGCGTAGAAGCCTTGAAGAGTTGTGGTTCCACAGTGTTTGCTCATCTTTTAGCACATTTTAGGTCATGCTTTTTTGAGTAACAAAGCATTGCATAGTGTAGTGAATATTTTTTTTATATCAAGAAATACATTAATTTCAGAGTTTTCAAGCTGGTCACTTTAGAATTGTTACAGCTTAATATATAGCACCTTTAAATCTACCTGTAACTCTTACCAAGACTACCTGTTTCTTATGCAGGAAAGACTGTGCCATGATCAATGAGCTTTGCTGCAAGCACTACTCTGACCACTGCACAAAGTAAGTCAGTGTACTGCTATGTTTCCTTTACACCACCAGATGGCACTCTCACACTAGTTCTGACTAAAGTGATGCGGCAGTTGAGTCCGATCGTAGCATGGAGCAGTCTAGTGAGACCATACAACTGTATTTTTTTATGTGATTTGTTATGTTATAGTCCATCTGCTCTCTGTGGGTAATGTTTTCTTGCCAGGGATGGAGATGAAGCTAACCCACTAGCCTGTTGTTACTGTCGTTCTTACTAGTCCACCAGCTAGGGGAGTGTGCTTTAAAATCCCTTAGCGTCCAGAGATGAGTTTTAGTGTAATTCTTGTCTTTGTGGTCCAGCTAGTTTAATAGCCTTTATATGATGATTGGTTGCACCACAGAAACAGCAAGAACCGACTAGAGTTCCAGCCTGGAGATAAAGTCTGCTGTACGAAGAACGGCTACGTCACGGACCAAAACAAGAAGTATTATTCTGAAGGAGCTGGAGAATCTGACAGAACCAGGGTCCAGGAGAGAGAGAGGGAGAACGGGGCCACCAAGCGAGATGAAACTAGGGAGAAAAAGAAAATCAAGGAGCAAGATAAAGAACGTCTGTGTAACGGAGAGATATTCTTCATAAAAAATGTGAGAGATGATCTTTTCTTGGCGACCTGTTTTGGCTTCCATTAACTAGGCAACTGTCACACACTTTTGTTTACTATGCAGTTCTATAGCTATGTGGCTTAATTCTGATTGGCTAAGACCGGTTTGTGGGTTGGGTTTCATCCTTTGACAGGATGTGACTGAAGAGGAGAACGGCTCCGCACGACGGAGGAAGGAGAGGTATCTGACCCTGGATGACCATGATGGCCGGACGCTGTGTGTGTCCTTTAGGGAGATACAAAAGGAGTGCAAACTGCAACACGCCTGGGCTCGAACCATACACACGTTCCAGGTATACTCTATACAATTCCCTGCACCTTTAGACAACACAACAAGGACTTGTGCACTGTTGATATTCAACACTTCAAACATAGTTTGTGGAGAAGGTCATGTGATTAGGCTCTGCAGTAGATTATCTAGTCATTGCCGTGATGTAACTTCCCTGTTGGTCTGTGTCCAGGGTTCGGAGACAGAGACGGTTGTGTACGTGCTGGGTAACGGCAGCGTCCAGACTTGGAAACACGTGTACACGGCCGTGACACGGGGACAGAAGCGTGTGTATGTCATAGCCAGGCGAGAGGGCATGGAGTCAGCCATCAGGAGACGCATCATCCCACGCAACACGCGGCTAGGAACCCTGGCCAAAAAGCTTCGGTCCCAGTCAGGGCCTGGCACACCTCTAAGACCAGACCCAGGCTTTGGGTCTACACAGACCACGCCTCAGACTTCGATTCCACTTAGACGTTTATTAAGCCCCGACGTACCCCCGAAAGACGCATCCAGGGCCCCCAGCAACTGTGTCCAGGCCCAGTCCAACCCGGTCCTTCCTAGTATGCTTTTGAGGAACCATCCATCCACAGCCCCTCAGGCAGATGTTACAGACACGTCTCTGATGGAGGACATCTCATTCAGCCAAGCATATTCCTGGTCTCCCATGGACACCAGATCTCAGGAGCTGTTCTGGGGGCAGTGTGAGGAGCAGGGGGTTACCACGGAGACAAGCAGCACCATACATGATGGACAGATGGGCGGGGCATTAGCGGAATCTTCCCCATTTAAGAGAGCACTCAGCCCTGACCGCGTGGAGCTTGTCGCAACCCCGTTTAAACAGCATAAGGTAAGGGAGGGACGGGGTAATATGGAATATAGTTGTGTTGGCAGACGAGGCATAGGTTTGACAAACCTCAAACCTCTACCTTTTTTATTTATTAAAGCACATGAAAGTTGTCACCCAAAAATGATTTTTTTTGGCATTTGTTCAGTCAAATGTAAACACATTCCCAAAATGTTTTGCATGTATGCAGTCACATTCAAAATATAGACCTGTAAGAATAGAGGACAAATTATGTTTCTGTGTTAACTGTGTTTTTGTTTCACCTGTAGACGGAGGCATTCGACTCACCGCTAGGCTGTTCTTCCCTGCAACAACTCTCCCTTGGCACACGCAACCGTACTTCCAGCAAACAGCTCTTCCAAGATCCGACAACATGAGAGACTGCAATGAGGAAGGGTGCTGTGTATTGTTCACTGTAAATACACGTTTTTAAATTTGGCACACATGTCCAAAATCGAATTTTGCTAATTCATGATATCTCAGACACCACTGGATCATATTTTTTGGTTTTAAAATTACACATTTACAAAATGTCAGTGGGTGGGCAGTGCATCATTTGGTGGAAGACAACATTTTACTTGTTTTTTTACGCTAAATGTTTACGCCATTACCTACGGAAGTCCACACCGTAGAATTGTTACATTTTAAAGCGCTGTTTTAATTGCTGTACTTCTGTGATTGTATCATGTTATTGATAAAGTACCTAAGTTCATAAGCAATAGTACTATGATGCAGCTCGATTATGTGGCCAACATTCTATCTGAACATGCTTGTAGACAATGCAGCTTCGGAAGCCAAACAAACGCATTCGCAGAGATCACACGTACAATTAAACACTGCAGATGTGCGCTCAATTTAAAATGACCTTGAAATAGCAATGTGAGATTAAGCATGGTCTCAGATTGAATAATGGCCTAGTCCACGTTGTTGCAGATGGAAACCAGCTGAGGTAATGAGAAAGTAAAATCCTGCAGCCATTTTCTTTTCCACTCTGTATATCTTTTTTTATTGTTTCTCTTTTCTCGGCCATACAAAGGTTAACAGCTGTAGGAATTCCCAAAGTTATACATAGACGATAAATATCATGCTACCAAAGTATTAAATTTGTACAAAAATACTTTACAGTTCATAATACCTGTCCATTAGAAATAAAAATACAATTTTTCAGGGACTTAACAGTGAGATTGATTCTTTAAATGTATCATACATTGAAAATGGTTGAACCCAGTGTGACAGTTGGCAGTATATACTCCATTAATAGGAAAACAAATATAACAACTCCACCAGAGACTAGCTCCAGGTGATGTCTGCATAAGAAGTCAAACGCTTGTTCTCTGTGACGTTGAGGTAAATTATAACAAAACTAAGGTGCAATGTCTGCAATAAGCTCTATCTGTGGGTAAATAACCAATGCCCGTGTTTTAATCACAGCAGTGATAACCTTTTTCTATTGAAATATAAAGACAGTAGTGGGATTACTTGGAGCTGAAGAAGTCACATATACAGATACGCCTTCATTTCGTTTGTTGGGTAACCGACTGTGGTTGAAATGTGCAATCATTTCCGTAGGTGAGATTTAATTTCAGTGGTATCCAGTGCATCGAATATGCCAGTATTAAAGATAGTGAGTTAATTTCAGTAGTGTACAATGTCATAAATAGAGAACCCAATTTATCAAGAATGGGTTACAGTACATACAGTAGTGAACATTGAGACAACATGGCTTTTTAAACAGTCTCTCTGAAATAGTAACCACAGGTGAGATAGCAGAGATAGAAGCCCCGTTTACATCTGCAATTTAAAATGTGCCTTCTATTTGAATCTTAATCCGATCCATGTATAAACAGGGCCAGAGAGAGAAAGAGATGGACATATATATTTAGATTTTATATCTAAATATTGACTGGTTGTATATTGGGACACAGAAAGCTGATGTAACAGTGAGCCTTTCCATAAGATCATAGAAATAGAATTACAGGAGTAGGATTTCCCAAATCAAGTCAATGCCTATTGAAGTTTATGTACTATTTCTATGATCAAGACAGTGTTATGTAAGCACTGAAGACAAGGGGGACATCACTCATTGAGCGCCACTAGTTTACATAAAGTACATCAGAACATTGTTTTGTAGTCACACAGAGTTCTATTTGAACAGGCCCTTGTTTTTTTTGTTTTTTTCCTTCTGTAACAAAATCTCCTGGAACAACATTTTGTAGAGTTGGAAAGTACCCTGGTACTATCACCACAGCAGCCATCTCGTCATCATCGTCACAGACAAACAAGTGCCATTTTCTATATTACAAATAATTTGTTATTACTTGAAGCCTCTGGGGCCCTGCAACATCGGAAAAACAATGAAACATACAAAAACATACTTTAAACAACGCCAGTACCACATAGATTAGAATATTATTTGATATTTACTGCAGACGGGATAAAGGGTTTTGGGGATACAAAATACAAAAGCTGTTTTAAATTACTTGGGTTGGATATTTTTGATTATACCTCATGCTTTTTTTTCTTGAAACAATGGGTCATTTTGATTGATTGATCGATGGTAGAATTTGAACGAGTCATCATTCAGGGAGGGTTACAGAGTTGTTTTGGCATTCATTCAACATCTTAAAAAAAGACCAGGCTGCTTCAACATGGAGGCAGGTTTCCCTAGCCTGGAAATCCTCATGGAATCCACCTCTGAATGTTTTTTTTGTCTCATGTAAAAAAAGTTTGACCAATGTAATTCATACTCCAGGGCATTTTTGTTATGACCCAACAAGTGTTTGGACTCCTGTCTGCAACGAGGTGCCCTGTGAGACGGTGGCTTTACCGCTGCGGCAGTCAGGGGCGCCCCCCGACCCATATGGTTTCATGAGGTATTACTTCCTTGTGCCTTATGGATACATCAAGTTGTTGATTATCTGCTACTTTAATACTGCAGGCCTTTCAGTAGTCCCTCTGACTGGTTCCTGTGTAAAAAACAGGTCCTGTAAGTGATGTTTTTTCGCACACAGCATGCAAGCAAAGTTAGACCCAGTGCAGCCACTTATTATTTCTAACTATTCTGCTGAACAATGATAGTGGATGCGTAACCAGGACAGCTCAGTGGCACTTGGTTCCGCCCAGTTGTGTGTAAAGCCCTTAGTCAGTTGTTTTACTTTTCTTTTAGGATCTACAGCAGCTGTGGCCACACGGCTTGTGTGCTCACATTGCATAAAATACCTCTCTTACGACAAACATCCTACTTTTTGTAAGTTCAAATCATTAGTTGCATCTATTAATAAAATAGACATGTCAACACTTAGAATAAAGTGATTCTGTGCTACATCCCTTGTTTATAAACAGTATCATCGCTGTTTTCAAGGAAACGGTCACCCTGTACCGTACTATTCAGCGATGTCTCCACTTTGTTCACAAATTACAGATTTGAATGGTGTTAACAGTGTTTTCTAATTGCACGTAGCCTAGATAAAGCCTCTTCCTTATTTAGTTCCCCAAAGCAAGCTTTTAAATAATTTTTTCAAAGGGTTTCATAGATTATGTTTCTGGGTCAACCTAGCAAGCGTGGAAATGTACAGAGAAGTAAATTGAGAGAAGACATTGCAATGTGTCTTGTTTTGGCTGCCAAACGCATTGTTCTGAAGCCTAGGGGGATTCCTGACTGTCTTTGTTCCTTTGCCACATCCTCCTGTCTTATCTACTACCAGATTCGGAGACTAACCAAATGGGGTCTAATGTTATGAAGGGTTTTTCTCTTGTTTTTTCTCCAAGTGAACTGGCCTACTGCAAATCATTACAATAATTAGGAAGAATTGAGAGCCAAATTTGCAAGGGTGCGGGCGGGGGGCAACAGCAAAGCCGAGGGGGGGAATAACTTTTAAAAACAAAATCTGTGAAGGAGGGTTTTTGTATAATTCTTGCCGTGTTTCACACATGGAAAGAGCTGCAGTGGTGCACGCACACGCACACACAAACATACATTTACAGAGTGGCCAGTCAAACATCACATGTAAACATTTCATCAAATGTTCTGCTTTTGTTCTTGTGTTTTCTTAACTTTTTTTACACTTTTTTTTAAAGAACAGAACTTTGTTACTGTTTATTGTCCAGCTGCAACATTTAAATGGAGGGATTGATCGGATGGCACTATTAATTCAGTTTTTCTCAGGTGTTTTGTGTCTGTTTTTTGCCAAGAGGTCAGTGTGGTCAATGTCTTCCTCCATCTTTGTAGTTCTTTGTAGTCCTGGGTTAGGACTGTGTACCGTACTGGAACTGTTCCCAATAGTCCCCAGCATGAAGGGGGAGGAGCTTCTTGGCTCATGTCCTGGCTCAGATGAAGGACAGTTGTTTTGTCTGTGCTTTGACATAGTGGCCCAAACCCCCCTGATCCACCTCGGAACACTGCTTCCTGTGGCACGGTATTCCCTACGTAATGCACTGCTCTCATCCTGAGCCCAGGGGGTTAGCCTGTCCAGAGAGTTAGCTTAGCCTGTCTAGGGTGTTAGCCTAGCCACCACATGGGATTAGCCTAGCCTGCCCACAGTGTTAGCCTAGCCAGCCCACGGGGTTAGCCTAGCCAGCCCACGGGTTTAGCCTAGCCAGCCCACGGGGTTAGCCTAGCCAGCCCACGGGGTTAGCCTAGCCAGCCCACGGGGTTAGCCTAGCCAGCCCACGGGGTTAGCCTAGCCAGCCCACGGGGTTAGTCTAGCCAGCCCACGGGGTTAGTCTAGCCAGCCCAGATGGCTAGCCTAGCCAGCCCAGAGGATTAGCATAACCTGCCCTAAAGTTCTGGACACAAGTAGTGCATTTCATCAGGGTGTCACTTCAAATTGGCCCCTTGACAGAGTTTTGTACTGTAGCACCTGGGGACTCACAGGGTGGGGGAAGGGGCAGGACTGGGGCTAGCTGTCGGTCAGACAGAGGGAGAGCCAGCCGTGCATCTCAATTCTGCTATAAGGTTTTAGTAGGGTCTCGATCCTCCACCCCTAGCCCAGCCCCGGCCAACGCAACGCCGATCCCAGTCACCCCAATCCCAGCAGCCATCCTGGATAAGGAGTGGTGGTTCTGGCTGTGGTTCTGGCTGGGAGGAGGGCCAGAGAGGAAGCCAGAGACGCTGTCCCCAGGCTCTGTCCAGTTTATCACCGACTCCTCCGTGGGGAGCTGGTTCAGGTCTGACTGGGACCCAGCTCGAGAGCCGGCCCTGGATGAAGCAGGATTCCTGCTGATCACCAGGTCCAGTTTGTTGCCTGACTCAGCAATCAGAGGGACGACGAGACAGCAGTCAAAGTCTCTGGTCCTCACATGGTTGATCTGAGGAAATAAAACAGGAAATCAGATAAGAATTCTTTACATTTGTTTTGCATCCTTAAGGCCCATCACTTTTTCTCTACACAGACGTTATGCTGGCATCAGAACCAAATTCTTAAGAACATGGCTACCGTTAGAGCTACCTGCTGTATTTCTTTTTCATTTTTAAAATCTTGGTGATTATTTTGTATCAGGGGAACACAGAAATGCTGCTATCACATTATACAGTATAATTGGTTTAAACAACTTTGGAGACTCTAGAAATCTATGGAAAGATATCCTGAGGCTGACTGTTTGACTTTTTGATTTTTCAAACTGCCGCTTGGAAGATATTTCATTACTTTTTACTGAGACGACTACTGGGTTCAAGTGTTAAAGACCATCATATTTAAGGCTGCTAGATTATAGTGTTAAAGACCTGTACCGTTAGACTGCTGGGTTCAAGTGTTAATAAAAGACCACTGCATTTACTGTGCTAACTGCCAGACAGGTCAACCATTTGAGCTTTCTCAGGTCGATTCCTTTCTGCCACCGTTTACAGCTGCCTACATGTACTGATGTACCCTTCAATTACAGAAGAGCAGAAATGGATCATCATGACTTTGGTCTAACCTGAGCCGATTTTTTTCTGAGTGATTGTGATTTCAGAATATCAACAATGAATGACCTGAGGAAAGCGCTGAAGGCAAGAGAAAGTTAGCGTCAGTTTCTCTCTTGGCTCAGCGAATAATGAGAGAACATTTTTCCAAAACAAAATGAGACAACCATTTGCTCCTCTTCATATGTTAATGAGACCTTTTCTAGCTAGCAGCTCTGTAGAGACAGTCTCTATCAATCAATGGGACTTTGTCTTTATGGTTCAGCCTTTTATTCCCCAGGAGAAAAGTAGGCCTTTGCTGTGTATCAATTTAGGATAAAAAAAGCCTAAATCCTGTCCTTGTTTTACAAAGAACTGCCATGTAATTGGAATACCCTCATGACTAACTAAATATATATATTTTTTACCGTTCAACAACCATTTTGTGTCTGCTGAGACAGCTAGAAGGTGGTACGTGTGTGCGTGACTGAGTGTACGGGCCCACACCTGTAGTAGCCTGTCGTAAGACTTCAGCCCCCCAACCTCTGCTGCCCCCCCTGGTCGAATGTTGTTGACATAGACACCTTTGTCCAGCAGGCCATCCGACACACTGAAGCCAAAGTCTTCAAGGTCCGACTCCTTGAAAAGACTCACCTGAACAATCAATCCACAATGTAATCAATGAGTGAATTTCATGAATAATTAATCAATAACTAAATAATGCAGGCATTTAACTGAATAACTGGCTCATAATGTGTGAGTGCCAGTGAATGATGTTGCCACAGTTGAAAAAATGAAGCCTAACAGTATGTGCACTTTCAAACATTGTTACATGGTCTCATGTAACATCTTTTTAAAGCCATGCAAACCCATAAAGATGCATTGGCACATTTCGTTTTATACATTACAGTCGTTGTGTTTCTTTATCCCATTTCTCTCCCCTTCCCAATTGGTCTTGTCTAATCCTCCCTAACCCTGCATTTTGGAACCTAAGCAACTCCTAGGACAGACGGGGAATGGTGAAGGGCGCTCACATGGTTCACCCACCCCATGTCGCTGAGCCGTCTGATTCGCGCTGCTCACCCAACACAGAAACCGTTAGTAAGATCATGCGCGGGATGATATGCGCGGGATGATTACGCTCACCAACTATACTAGGCGATTGAATTTACAGGCGCCCAGAGCTCCAACACATCAGAGAAGCAGTGGTTGTGTTCGAACTCGCGACCACCATAATGTAGGTGTCTTGCAAAGCATACCTTGTGCAGCTCCACAGGTGTGGGTGACATGACGTCCTTCATCTCCTGCTTCATCTTCCTCATGGCGAAGGCCTTGCGCCCCCCATCGCTGGGCAAGGTGTTGGAGCGGTTGGACTGACTGTACTGCGACCGCGCGGCACCGCGCTCCTGGAAGCTAGCCTGCCGACCCAGGTGGCTCCGTGCCGGAGTAGGGTCGTGGTTCAGACTTAAACTGCTGCCGGACATTATGGTGGCCTGGGGAGGGGAAATAGTCGGCGGAGAGAGGAGAAGGACGGAGGAATGGGGAAGGAGTTACAATCATTAATTCTGGAAGTGACTTTAATCACAGTAGGCATAACAACTGTTCCAGGTGCAATAATGAGGTCCAGTAGTCTAAGAGGGATGTTTTGGTTTTAGAACATATGCACAGAGTTCCTGTTAGGGTCACAATGTGGTTAATCATAATCAGGACATAAACCAAAACACACGCACAAACAAATACTAGAACGTCATAACTCAAGGTGCCTGGCCACAGTGGTTCCATCATGCTCGCGCCAGCATGCCCATCGCCACAGCAACACTCCTTTCCTCAACGTGGACAGTTGTAAGTGATGTCACTCAAACCAGCAGACATGGCGGGCTGGTGTTTGTGACATACACGTGAAACACTGCGTTTCACCCAAGCTGATGCAGGTTGCAGCAACAGACAGAGTGACAGAGACGGTGTCATCCATGCACGGTGTACAGGGCATTACAATCTGCATCCACTCCTGGTGGAAGATGCGCAATCCGTTCCAACACAGAGTTTATCAGTTTTACACACTGACAAACAGAAAAATGCTTGTCACTACTGACATGAACTGAAGGCAGACATTTTGATTTAAGCGGATGACGAGCCACAGGGTACATTCAATCCAACATGAGGTGGCATTTCATTCTGTCAAGCCTCCTTGACTTCATGTCTCAAAAATTAGAGGGCTATTATTACTATTCAAGAGGAATTTAAAACGACGCCATTATTCACCATTTGTTACTATTTTGCTTGCTGTATTCAAATTTCATTTCAAGGTTAATTTAAAATGTATTGCTGATCGTCAACACACCCTCAGGCAGAACCATGGCTGCGTCCCAAATGGCACCATATTCCCGTCAGAGTGTACTACTTTACACTAGGGCCTATAGGGCGTCATTTGGGACGCACACAGTGAGTTTCACTGAGGCAAACAACGTCTAATGATCTCATCTTTAGAGATGACGACATATGGCACCGTATTGGCCTCTACATTAGCTAGTCTAACGCACAATCAAGGATGCAGTATTTCAACTTAGACAAATTAGCACGGTGTGCATGGCTGCATCTACACGGCAACTACGACAGTGTCGCTACTACTGTGCCTGGAATACAATACGCTCTGTTTGTAGGTGGATTCGCCCAGGGCTCTGGGCCCACCCAGGGGTCTGGGCCCACCCAGATGAGAGGACAAGCGGTCATAGAGAGGGGGCTTGAATGCACCCCCGTGATGGAAGACAAACTGACCTGGTGATAAACAGAGCAAACCGAGCGATCGCACCCGCAGCCCACTAGCATGACAAAAGAGAGAGATGGCGAGAGGGCTAAAGAGTTAGAGGGATGGTGAGAGACAGAATTAAAAGACAGAGGGGTCTACAAGCACAGAAGAAGCCCCCCAAACAAAGTAAAGGGGTACCAAGATGGCCAAGTTTCTTTTATTCAGAACCCTGTCTGGTTCCTCCTGGAAAGAAAAGGAGTGGTTACAGACATCCACAGGAAACAGAACTAAAAACAGGAAGTGGATGAGATGGAGATGGCAGTGCCAGGTGAGAGTATCAATAATAACTGTACGTGTCAAGCCGCCAGTCTAGCAGATGAGTTGATTGGCCTGTGTTATTACAGTGGTGAGTCAAACCTACAGATGTGCCATTTTGAGATCTACTGTGACGAATGAAACCGTAGATGTATTCGGCCACTTAGATGTTTTTACCTCCAGTTCCCTCAGGATGCCAGATTGGCCACAGGTCTCCAGGTCTTCCAGGGCTTGAGACCAGAAGTTCTCTTCCTGATCCGGCTCGGTTCCGTCATGACCCACAGTGAACCTGGAAGGTAGGGTCAGATATTAGCTGGTGAACTTAGCGACGGACCGGACCGACAGAGAGCGTTCGTAGGATGGAAACCAAGCCAGGAGGACAACATCAGACCACAACACATGGATGCTTGGAAACCATTAAGGAGGTGGATGCACCACTTCGAAACATGGGCCGGGACATCTTGGGAAGGCCAGTGTTCCAGACACGGGGTGGGTGATTTGACAAGGTTTGTGGAGGAAAGGAACAGCTCCGCATTGCGCCTCGACACCGTGTGTGATGGGTTTGGAAAGGAGATGTGGTTCGACTGGTTTAGGTGGGAAGGTTCAGTGAGAGGACTGGGTTTGTGTCTGGGTTGGCTGGGGAACATTGGCGGTGCCAACCAGGAAGGTTAGGGTGAGGTTTCAGACAAGACATCGCTGCCCAGTGCCTCACCTGCTATCATTGATTAGACCAGTGGGCAACGTCGATGCTCTGTAGAACATCAAGGAGAACAGGCGCTTCAATAAACAATGTACCAACAACACCAACATCTCTATTCCCTTTTAATGTCTTAAGATGGTCTGGACCTCCTTCACGGTTGCCTTTGAGAAGCAGTGTTGAAATTGGAGAATTAACGCACAGGTCATGAACCAGATCCATCTGTAACCCATCTATTTGTGTTAATTGTGTCATATTGCAACTGGTGGTACACAGCATCTATGAGTACCAACTAGGCATGAGAAACCAGGTGGTTGGGCAATTCTACCAGTAAACAAAATATTGGTTATTTGAATCCCCATGCTGGTGTATTGAAGTCTGCTATTGTGCCCTTGAGCAAGGCACTTTAACCTAATTGCTTGTGTGTAGAGTGTATGCTAAACCATTAAAATGTTAATATACTGTATGTTGATTGGCTGTTGCTTTTGTTTATATGATTTTTCAGCTATATACCCCTTGGAGATAATGAACCTTTCCATTATATTCATTTGACCAGTGTTCAACTATGTACAGGAGCCGTTATTTACAACAACACTGAAGGTGTCAATATCAATTAAAGTGATTGGTCTCCCCATCTGCTACGCCACAACTTCAGCAAAGATTGTTCTCCAAAATAGAAATTACACCAACAATGCTTGGAAACAGCTTTGATAGTAAAGAAACTTTGGTGGGCTTTAATGTCACGCAACAAGAAACAAATCTCAAGGCCAGTGTTCTTCAACCTGGCTTGGTAGACAGATCCTGTGTAATACAGATCCTCATTGCTGGTGATACACAGCATCTATGTGTAATACAGGTCATAATCACTGGTGATACACAGCATCTATGTGTAATACAGGTCATAATCACTGGTGATACACAGTATCTATGTGTAATACAGGTCATAATCACTGGTGATACACAGTATCTATGTGTAATACAGGTCATAATCACTGGTGATACACAGTATCTATGTGTAATACAGGTCATAATCACTGGTGATACACAGTATCTATGTGTAATACAGGTCATAATCACTGG
>JACXGM010015829.1:0-20987 GCA_016801145.1 Umbra pygmaea
CGTCGAAAGGAGCCAGTTGAGGTGGTTTGGGCATCTGGTAAGGATGCCCCCTGGGCGCCTCCCTAGGGAGGTGTTCCAGGCATGTCCAGCTGGGAGGAGGCCTCGGGGAAGACCCAGGACTAGGTGGCGGGATTATATCTCCAACCTGGCCTGGGAACGCCTCGGGATCCCCCAGTCAGAGCTGGTTAATGTGGCTCGGAAAAAGGACGTTTGGGGTCCCCTGCTGGAGCTGCTGCCCCCGCGACCCGATCTCGGATAAGCGGACGAAAATGGATGGATGGATGGATGGATAGTAGGGCTGAACGATTTAGGGAAAATATCTAATTGTGAGTCCAACTTGAGTTCAATATTTACTGTGTAATAGATTTAAAACTAGATGGAGCAATACCACATAATAGGTATTACATGCATTTGAATTTACAAAGTGTGCATTAGACTGTAAACCTAATGTGTTGTGTACAATTAACTTTCCTAGGTTGGCACTGAAACCTGTTTACTCTCATTACAGGTTCCTATGCGAAACACATACAAAAGGTCCAAAAATTCTTAAAACTGTTTTTATCTTATGAGTCCTATAAGATCCTATTATGAAATAAAATCATAAAGGACTGTTTAACTAGGGTGTATGTCTTAGACCCAGTTTACACAAGAATGCTTGTGGGTCAAAACATAAAAATATTTTATCAGATGTGCCTTTTGTTTAGACGGCGACTGCGTTTCTGGGGCTTAAAAACACAAAAATGTGAAACCGCCCACCAGAGTGGTAATCTTAAATGCTTCACCGTCGCGCTCCTGTTTAAAGGGTAAAAATGCAAAAGTCTGCACCGATCTGCTCACGGTGGCTCTTGTCGCTTACGCGTTTACGTCACAGTTTTTCACAGTCACATTTTTGTTGTTATTTTCCAGTACAGGAAAATAACAACAAAAATGTCGGATTATTTCCATACGTTGGACCTTCAAGTTACCCTAGCAGCTCTGTTAAACATACAAGAGTCTTTTCAGCAGTTGTACAAAATACAAAATTGGCAGCTTTTGTTCGCTTTGGTGAACAAAAAAAAAAAGTGCTTCAAAAATATCAAAGTTCTACTGACGAATAACTCAACATTTTTGTCACTATATATGCCTGTCGGCTTATTACAAAACAAAATGTTTAACACATGTATAATGTGGAGTTTGTATAATTTACCCAAAATGTTCAGTTAATTCTCAAATTTCCATAATTCCTGTAATTTCCCATTTATTCCCATGAAAGTTTCCACCTTAATTTTCTATGGAAAGTTTCTATAAATTTACCAGAAAATTTCTGCCCCTTTGCAACCCTAATTCTAACCAAACAAAGCTGTAGAAAATCTCCAAAGAGTTTCTTGACCCGGACTGCCAATATGCTCAGATTTAATCTCCAAAGCTGTATAAACAATGTTTGAACTTCCAGTCCGAATTCAACAGTTTATCCACTAACAATGCAGAGTTGTTATGCTTGCACTCCCTGGCCACCTACTACAAACACAGTGATGAGG
The DNA here is from genome assembly GCA_016801145.1 of Umbra pygmaea. Lineage (NCBI taxonomy): Eukaryota > Metazoa > Chordata > Actinopteri > Esociformes > Umbridae > Umbra > Umbra pygmaea. The sequence goes on from JACXGM010015829.1 coordinate 1,518, forward strand.
CAAGCCATCTGTTACACACCAATTGAATTGCCCTGCTGCCACTCATCTGATTCCACAAATTAAAGATTTTTCTAACCCTGAAGGTTCTCAAACTTTTTAAAATATTGTACTCCCTGACCAGCGCCAAGTACCCCCTGACCAGCGCAAAACATCTTTGGTAGAGAAAAGTCTATATAAAAAGGTACAATACAGTGCCGGCAGTGATAGATTCACTTAACAACAACCTTTTTTTAAACAAAATCATTTAAATGCTACATTTCAAATATTTAGAATCCATCACTTAATTCATTGATTATTTTAGAAATTATGCGTGACAGATTTTTTAACTAGCATTTTTGCAAATATTTCATGTACCCCCCTGCAGTACTCCAAAGTACTCCTAGGGGTACACGTACCCCCATATGAGAAACACTGAATTACACCTTAAAATCTTTCTATTCCTCACTTTCCTCAGTTCCATCAGACACTGCCAATATATATTGGATGTGTTAGACACTCGCACTGTTGCCACTGATTTTGCACATGACCTTGACTCCCATCTGAGGCTTGAAGAGGTGATTGAGTCTATCAAATATCTGTTTCCAACAGAGTTTATTTTAAGAAATTCTACTTCAGGTTAGCTGTGTTACCCTTATCTGTGTATAATGAGTCATTGGATCATGGGTTGCTGCCCCCAACCTTAACACAAGCATCTATAGCACTTTTCCTTAAGAATTGGAAGGACCCCACTGCCTGCTCTTCATTCAGTCCTCTTAGTCTCCTTAATGTTGATGTAACGGCGCTTGCAAAGTTGATAGCGAGGTTTCTGGAGGTGGTTCTCCCAGCAGTCATTTCAGAGGAACAGACTTTTATTAAGGGTAGACATTCAGTTTTTAATTTTCAAACCTTGTCCAGCGTTATCTATTCCAAATGGGTTTGAAACTCCCCAGAACTTGTCATTTCCCTGGATGCAAAGAAAGCCTTTGATGCAATTGAATATGACTACCTATTTGTTCTCAGAATTTTGCGATTTGATAAAAAAAATTGTTCATGGGTCAGGATTTTGTATGCATTCTAATTTGCCTTGGAACTCTGGACCAGGCAAGGTTGTACACCAGTAGTCCTCAAACCCTTCCATGGAGGGCCTAGTGTATGCAGGTTTTTGCTTTTACCTTTTACAAGCCTGATGGAGTAGCTCACTAATTAGTTAGAATCTCCCCTCACCTGGCAGTCTAGGTCCTAATTATGCTCTAATTGAAGGGAAAGACCAAAAACCAGCATACACTAGGCCCTCCATGGAAGGGTTTGAGGACCACTGTTGTACACTTTCTTGTTCCATAGAGAGTAGGCATTAAGAACTTTCATGATATTTAAGAAAATTTTGTTTTTTTTCTAGCTTTCCCAAATTTGCCTTAAATTATCTAATCTGCATGTTTATCTTCAAAATGTTCTTGGATTCCCATCCTATTCCCCACCCAGTTCAGACTGTGTAAAATGTACCCTAATTTTGAGAAATTCGAGTATTCCCTTAGGGGAATTGTATTCAAAATTTGTATATAAATGGCTGACTTTTAATTCATATTCTTTTAAAATTGTATTTATTATTATTATTTTTCCTCCCCTCCGATTTCCCACTGACCCTGCCTGTTTGACAGCTCCGCAACTGACGCAGGATGGCGTGGGGAATGCACATGGTTTATTCAACCTCATGTTGCCGAGACGTCGGTTCTTTTCGCACTGCTCATCCAACACGGAACCTTTAGTTAGATTATGTACAGGAGGGTTAGGCTCACCAACTATACTTTCGTGATTGAATTTGCAGTGGCCGGTCTGCACACAAGTCGTTGGAGATCAACGTGGAAAGGTAGCCAAATTGGCTTATATAAACTAAGTCCTGGGCAGCAAAATGCCAATTTTTGCGACCTTGCTCAGGCTCAAATCGTTGACTGTCATGATGTAGACTGTCCTGCAATGCAGCGACTTAGCAGGCTACACAATGCGGACCCTCCTGTTTATGCTTTTTTCACAGGATTTGCATAGGAACTATTTCCAGTGTCTGAAATTAACCATTTGGCTCACCTGCCAAGGTAGTTAAAATCCACCAGCCAAATGCATTTTATACTGTCTAAAATAATATTAACTTTTTGTGTCACATACTTTCAACTCAGTACACTTCATTGTGATAATGAGGTATTATGTTGAATACATACTAAAATAAGAGGCCAGAGCAAAACTTGAAACAAAATTATGTTAATGTGTTGATCAACGGTAAAATCTACATGTATATTTTGCTTGGCGGGTGTTAATTTCGGACCCAGCAATCCAGTCAGATTCCGTGCTAGAATTCTCTTACAAAATTTTCATATGCTGGAGATGGTTCCAAATAGGGCTGTGTGAGCTCTGACTTTACACATAGTTGAATGGACGTGTATAAACATTGTCAATGTAATTATATTTTTCTCCACAAAATTTACATTTATTGTGTGTGCTACGAAAGGTGAATTGGCAAGAATAAAGCACCTGCACCATACTAACGCACATTAACCTAATTAAAATGCTGCAAACAAATGCAGCTGTCAGGTATAACTAGAAGAATTCAGTTTGCAGGTGGAGAACCAAGTGGAGAACTTCAATTGATGTTTCAAACAATGGATGGCAGTAAGCAAGCACTCAAATACACCAAAACCATGTATAGCTAGATTTTGAAAGGAAACAAGCCTTGAAACGTGCAATGAGGGCTTATAGTTTAACTCATTCTACAAGTAATTCTTTAACATTGTCATATTCAGATCATTTTATCCAGCTTGTTGCCCTCTAATGGATCGTGTTGTAATAAAACGTTGGGTTTGACACCATCATGTCATCACTAAAATATCATTAAACAGGAGCCACACCCTTGAAATGTAGCCTATACAGTAATTATAATGTTTACCTTATAAAAACAGAGGGCCATATGATACTATAAAGCCTTTTAAATTATTTTGAAAATCTATGTATTTTTCTGGCCTTGTTTTTGCCTTATAGCCTACTTTATGACTGTTTCGGTCACTCTTGAACTGCGTTTTGATGAATCGGAAGCGAGAAAGAAAAACAACATTTTAAATGATGCTGTGGGGCAAAAAAAAATTTAGTTCAAAGAATAAAGGTAATCTAGTAGGCTGCACCTAAATGTAGTCAGTTGTAGACAATTATAAATATGCTATACATTAAGTTTAAAAAAAGTTTTTTAAAATATTTAATAAGCAATAGTTTACTGTATTATAAATTTAGTTTGCTGTACTACATTTTGTCTTTATAGCTCTTGTAATTAAAGTTGTTTGTGACGAAACCCGACACGACTCCCTATGAAATTCGTCTATCTTGCCATCTTGTTCTGCAATGTTCTCTCTATCCCTTTTCCAATATTAGGCTATAGCCTATTTGCAAAAATACATTCTGAAATGGAACCCTATTGCACATAAATACATTTTTAATTATCAATAGGAGTACATATGGCAGATTTCTTGCTTTTAGGTTCAATTTTCATTGTTTTCTTGCACTATTTCACTGTCCTATCACATTTCTTAGGAAAATGAAGGAAATGGCCCATAGCAAATAAGGAAAAAACAGATTTGGCTGTTTGTCATTTCTGCCAACTCACTGTGCTGCACGTTTGTGCATTGCCAGAAATGGCAGCACAATTCCAGTTGAATTTTAACAAAGCATAGTTTTTGACATCCCTAGTTCCAAATCATGATCCAAAATGACTGCATATGGTAACTATGGAGCTAAATCTACATTTTGTGATAGGAAAACAAACATCATTTTGTCAAAACAAATTCCAAACACTAACAAATTTTAAAACACATGGGGTTACTAAGATTGATCCACTTCACAGAACAAGGATGATTTTTATTTTCTTAATTTGTTCAGATCGTCTTAGGTTTGCATTATAATGCACATTTGTCATTATATGTAAAGTTAATTTACAGTGCATCCAGAAAGTGTTCACAGAGCTTCACATTTTGTTATGTTACACCCTTATTTCGAAATTGTTTAAATTCATTTTGTCCCTCAAATTCTACAAACGATACAAAAAATATAAATAATTTATTTACTATTATTAATTTTATCTATCTATGCGGGCGGGCGTGCGTGCGTGCGGGCAGGGCGGAATACGCTGATATATATACACTTACACACACATACAATATAAAAATGATACACAGTTTATTAATTTGAATAGTAGGCCAGCTGAAAAAGATGCTTAATAATGCATATTTAAATATGTTTATTTAATGTAATCAACAGATGACTTTGTGCACTCACAGGATTTGTATATTTAATTACTTTTGTTGGTAGGTTATGATTGTGATGGCAAATGTTATTTATATGTACTCTGTAGTTCAAAATAAATGTACCTTTGGGGTTAGTACAATTCTTCTTAATGTGGTGTACATATACACTAGAAATTATACAAAGTCTAGATAAATCTAGTACATACCAACCAAAGGCAAGCAAATAAATGGAATTCATCCTTTCCATTTATTTTGGATTCACACACGAAATGGGATTGTGGATGCATCAACCTTTGACCCACTTTAGACTGGAAACATATATGTTTGGTTTGAACTGCCCCTTCAAAAAAAGTGAGACAACTGTACATTTTTAAGACAAAGGAAGGTAACAAGATATGGATGCTCTCAACACCTATTAACCTGAACTACTCATCAATTCTCTGTTAGTCTTGGCCAAAAACTCAGTAGACTTTAAAAAGTCTTAAATGTAAATAACTTTTGTCTGGTGCTCTCACCATGTAGGTTAAATTATTGATGCAATGTACAGCAGCACCAGATTGTTGACTTAAAGAGGTGAAATCAGTCTGTTGTGCCCATTCAGAGGTTGATCTGATGTGTAGTATGCTTAGTTCCTGGAAACCCTTATGTTTTAGGAGCCTGCAGTTTCATGAAGCATTTAATATTTAGCGACTCCACACTAGAGGAAAAAACGGCAGCGCTGCACCCCTATGTTCTTAGCTCCATCCACAAGTTGCTCCATGGAGTGACAAGAAAGCCTCTGCCCTAGGCCTTGTCTGATGAAATGGCTGCCTACTGCCTTTCACTGGAGGCATATGAACATAATGCTTTTCTTACAGTGCCTGACTCAGTGTGCCAATGGCCTGTGGCCAGGATCAATTTTCATTTACCACAATGGAAGGATCCAGTTGAGCCAGTAGACTTCCTTATTCATCTCTAGATGTTTTTGATAAGAACAGCCTCTGCCCAAAATTATGGTTAAGGGAAGTATATGCAAAACCACATTGTGCACACACACACACTAACACACGTGTCTGTCACACTGCAGGGCGCTGTGTGTGCTTTCAAACCCATTGTCATATTGTCCTTCATTTAAGCCTTTCTGTACTCGCAACCTTGTTAGGAGGAGCATCATATTATTTTGATTGTAGCCCACAGGAATTGGACACCAATAGATTGAAATCATACTAGTGATAGACCATTTTTCTCGACCGGCCGATATATCGCCCCGATATTTGCGTTTTTACGTGTATCGGCATCGGCCGATACGCGGCTGCTGCATTCGCCGATTTTCCCAGCATTGTTTACAGACAGGCGTCAACACAGGCAGCTGTGTGTTGCTGGAGACGCTGCGATTTACGTGCAGACCATGCACTGCCCCTGGTTCTACCTCACCTGTTTTTACTATTTGTTAAATATTGTTTTTTTAAGTTCAGTAAATGTTCAGTTTTTAAATTGAGACTTGAAACATTTGTTTTCAGCATTGTCATTTTTATTATGTAAATTGAGGGAGCTAAAGCAGTTTCGGCTCCAAATATCGGCTCAAAAAAATTGGCAGCCCGTATCAGTCATCGGCTAAAGCTGATGAAAAAAAATTGGCATCGGCACAAAAAAATCCATGTCGGTCAATCCCGACATCATACCAAGGCTATCAAGTGTGCACACACAATTGGATCCTTGCATTCTGAGGATGGTTCACCTTGTGTGTGTATGATGCTACCTTAAAAGTTTAAGTCTAAACTGCACCACATGCTCTGGTCAAAAGTAGGGCAGTTTACCAAGAAGAGTGTGCTGTTTGTGACACACATGTCTCGATGTTTGTCTTTCACCATTTATCTCTTTCTGTCTTTGGTAAACCAAATTTTGAATTGGAAAAATAAACTTTGTGTCAAACACAAAATTGGCCACAGGATCTTGGGCTGTGTTGGGTGTTTAATTTGTTGACTTCTTGTTTTTCTCCTGTAGGTTGCAGTGAAGATAATAGACAAAACCCAGTTGAACCCTACTAGTCTACAGAAGGTAAGGGGTCATATTCAAACACTTTTCTCTATTGGTATGCAAAACACTTGTTTACATATTTTTCTCTAATGTGGAATTTCATTTGGCAGGACGTTGGAAAGTGAATTTCAGTTTCTACTATTTCTATACATTACCTTTTGTGAGCCGTGGGCACATAGTATGTCTTCTCAAGAGCAAGGCTGTACTCGGTCTCTGTACGTAGTCAAGGTTTTTATTTAGTCAAGTGGTATTCTGCAACTTTGTACTGTGTTTAGTGAAAGCTAGCGTGGCAATTTGCTTTGCTTTTTATGTTTAATCCTTCCTGTATTCAGTAGTTATTTTTGTTTTGTCATGATTTAGTTTAGACTTTCTCAATTTCACCCTCTCTCTGTGTCTCACGCTGATTGTTCAAGTGAGCTAAAAGACTGGTGTTGAATCTCAATTTGCATTTTATTTCCTACCAATACTTACTGCAGCGCTAATTGTAAAGTATGCACAAGTATATAGTAAGCCAATATGAATGTATTGGGCTATACTACTGCATCATTACATTTTATCTTGAAATGGACATTAAAATGTTGCAATCGCTTTGCTAGCCAAAGTTTAGCAATACTCTGATATTGCTAGCAAGCCACTATCTGTAACTTACTAGCTTGCTAGCTTTGGTGAAATGTGTCTTTGTGCTGCAACAGCCAAATCTGTTCAGTTCTCTGGGTAATGCACTAGCAAACCCGGTGTCTTTTGGTAGTTTTTATAAACATTTGTCCTGTGAAGTTAGGAGAAATTTTCCCTTGTTCTTTGCGCAAGGGTTTGTGGGAAATTACCCGAGAAAGCATGCATGGTTACCTACTACAAAAATTCACAGGGAATATTAGACCATCTCTGGACTTTTGGCGTACTACTTTGGGCAATCTATGGTTTGTGACATATTTATCTTTATCTGGCATACTATATAGTATGAATAGTAAGCAATTTGAGATGCAGTTTAGATGATGAAATTGGTACATCCTTCCTTTGAGGTATTGTGTATTAGAGCAATAGACACACTGGGTTCCTCCCTTATGGCCCCAATGCATTCATGAGTGCAAAATTGTAGAATAATTATAATCAGACAGTGAGGTCAACACACTAACATACTGCATATTTATTTGAGGCTCTGTAAGAGACCAAAACTGAATGCCTGTTATCTTAGTTTGCAACATGCAGCTCATCTCTTGGTTTAAAGATTACATTTGTGGTTTGTTCTGTTTGTAGGGGTTTGGTCTTAGATAATCATCTTTCTTTGGTCTAAAGAATATGATTAAATTGACACAGATTTCAGGTCAGTTTCGCTATTTTTCCCACTGAACGTTTAAATATATACGATCTGTGCCTAAGGGCTAATTACATTCAGACAAATTGGTAGGACAAGCTGTCTTGGTGGAACTGAATCCTTGCTTCTTCCCTTTCAGTGTATAAATACATTACCACTTTCACTTAATTGAACAAAATGGAGGCACTAAATTTAGTAATTTAAACTTGACTCCTACTATGTGAAGATTTAGGAGAATTTGCTAACCTATATGAATGACACGGCATTATTTTAAACAATATCAGATATTCAGAAAATGCTAAACTACTGCTACGTTTTGACAACCTACACCTGCAGACCTTTGATGACTTTACCATGACATCACTATAAACCTGAACCACAAGATTCTGACAGTCCTCCATTTTAAATCCAGAAATCAAGATTCTGACAGTCCTCCATTTTAAATCCAGAAATTGTTGGTGAATTCGATCAGTGATCTCGGGGGGATGTGTGCTTGGTTCACTGAAATGTAAGCCTGAAACAGGAGACGAGCCTACCAGGTCTCCTTTTTTGTACATGGACATCCAAAAACAAAATTCCCCTGAAACTGCTTTGGAAAGCTATGTCATCTGGTGTGGCCTGGGGAATGAAACATTGGTCATTACAATACCATTATTATAGGTTTGCAGGCACAGTCCTCCTAGCAACACACAAATAAAACATAGCATTTTGAGGATTGCTGACCTGAAATTCATAAAGCGAGCAATTACTGATTAGAGAATCATTCATGCTCTATCTCCACCATTGGAAGGGAAAAATACCAATATTTATGTTAACAACCTAATGTTTTGGTTATTTGTTATAGTCAAATGATAGAGAACTGTGGCAGATTTTTAGTTGGCATCATTGTTGGATTCTTAGCAAGTTGGAGTCTTAAAATTGTACTTCAATGTATTTGTGCACATCTTAGGATTCTTGGTTGTCTAAATACATCCATTCCAACCTGTTTGAAAGCCAAATAGCACACATTAATAAGCATGGCAAAGTTGTATTTAAAGTGAAGTAATATAACAGACAGTCTTATTCTGACCAACATACAGTATTGTGTGCATACATTTAATATTTTTTACATGTTGTACCTCCATTATTCAGTCTTTAGTTTGGATAGCATTTTACTCAAAGGGGTGTAGGGCGGTGGATGTGTGGATTAAAGAATGAAGGAATCTCAACAGATGGACATACAGAGACACAGAAAGGAAAACAATTGTTTTGGTACAACATTCTTTTAATTATTTTCTAACAAGAAACATGGGCCAGGTTGTGATTTCAGATGAGCCAGAATCTGTCGATAATGGCTAGAGACACTAACGATGCAAGGGCCATCCACACTATCGTATTTCAGCTGATCAATAGCTTGCATTAGGCTCCATTTGCTCCATGAAGGTGAGTGTCAGGGATTTCTGAACGATCCCCATCCCCTCCCAGCTAATAATCCTTTGTCCTTCAAAACAAAACAAAAAATAAAAATAGTCTTAGAAGGCCTCTTCCACAACTCTCCTGTCCTTTAGCCAGTAATACATTAAGTTTGGTAATTAAAGAGCTCCACCTGCACAAATCAGAACCAACTGGAAAGGTGAAAGCATATTCCGAGAAGGCATCTAAGATAATGTCATCACTTGATCCCAAGACCTCAGATCTGCATAGCAGTTAGAAAAGCCATAAATAGCCCATGTGTGCCTGTCAATTTACTGAGCATGCTGCACAGGACCTCCGACTGAAGATGTTTGTCAGGGCCCAGTTTCTATTTAGTGATTCAAGATTATTCACCTTGAAACAGCACCAATTGCAGTTGTAGACAGGCCAAGGACATGTTGATTTGGGATGCCCATTCTCATAATTATTAAAATCTTGAGTGGAATTTGGCCAGTGTTAAATCAGTTTAGATGTCTGATCTGTAATTATACAGATGTAGAGAATCCGATTCCATAAGTTCAAGTCAGATGGGAAATCGACAAAAATATGTGGAACATTTCTGAAATTAGTGCACAAATGTGTTTTTCTCTTAGGCCATTCTTTGGTAGATTTGCTTGACTTCGTTGGGTCCTCCTTGTCTTTTTGGAACCCCAGCTTTAGCTACTTGACTGAGGGCCCAAGTTCATTCAAGTCTTCTGGTATACCTTAGAATTCATGGTTCCTTTAATGATGTGCAGACATCCAGGTCCCAGAGAGGAAAAGCAGCCCCAGACCTTTACATTCCCACCACCATGCTTGACTTTTTGGAATAACGTTTTTTTTGGTAGGCAGTATTGGATTTTTGCCAAACTTGACTGTAGAAGATGTCACTGTATTTTATTTTTTAGGTATCATGTTATCTGACGGTATTATAGTTGATAAGCTTTCTCAATTCATATGATTTTACATTGTTCTGACAAACTTTAACTGACAGCAAAAAAGTAGAACTATTGGTTGAACTTTTATCAAACACTATCAAACAGGAATACTAATAAATACTCTGTAAACTCATTATGTGTGGCAGCTTAGAAGAACCTGAAGGATAAATGTCACAAAAAAAAAAAAGCCAAAAATAAACGAAAATATATTTGTTAGTCAAACGTTTTGGATAGTCCAAATCCTGTAATTATATATATTGTTTAAAAGAAGTGTGATTACTGAATTAAAATATAAAGTGTTTTTTCTTCTTTGCTAGCGAGATATTCAGGCTATGTCTGCCATTCACTGCTTTCTGTTAAAGTTTTGCAGCTGACTTGGCCCACATACAAATCAATGAAATCAGGCTGTTTTATACTGTAAAAAAAATGCTGGTTAGTTAACATTTGATGTAGTAAAAACTGAAATGTGCAATCACCAGTGTAAGTATGAACAGAAGTGGTTCAGATCTTTGCTGTGTATAGCCTAATTTGAACAATAGTAGCCTACCAACCTCACAGTTTTCATATTTAAAATATCTTATAATTTCAGCCCATGTTGCCTGACAATTATCAGTGGTTAGAGTTTGCCAAAATGATATGAAAATCTGACCAAATCTATGTTAATATATAAACAGTATTGTGGAAATTTCTAACATTCAGATGATAATTACATTTAGGTAGCCGACCACATTGGAGACGAAAGGCCCTCACTAGCAAGCGTCTTATTACTACATTTTTGCACTTCTATGAATTCCACAGCCCAATTGCAAATTTGGCAGCCTTAATAGTAAACAAGGTAGTCATTTTCCTTGGGGAACAGTAAAGAATCCTGCTTTGTGAAAATTCTATGAAACTATTGAACCTTAACATGAATGATGATATCTGGGATCGCTTGTTAGAAAATGTTATGAAGGACACCATGTTTTTTTGGAGGTGTATTTCAACATATTCTAATACAATTTCATTTTGTTAAAATGCTGTCAGTCTCACTTATTTTAAGACAAAACGATGCATCTTCATGAAAACCGACAAACATCTATCACATTATTTGCTTTTACTTAATGACCAAAAAACAAAGCACTTAAATATGTTTCCCTTTCTATGGCAGTGCAAAGTTCACCAGAGGAATAAAAGTATTTGTAACAAATGGTAAATACTTAACAGAAATTCAAAAGCATTAATGACATATAAAAAAAACATTTTACTGTATAGCACCCTCACCCAGCTAAATGCCCATTGCTTACCTTCAGAATAAATAAAAATGTATTTGCTAAAAACTATTTCCAACAGAACTTTCTCTTTCCAATGATATGAAGCATTTGTTTCACATCTGTCCCACAGGCCGTACTTTGCCTGCCCCTGGTCTAGAGATCTAACATCCCGAAACCTTCAGCTTTTTCTCAATGCTCTATGGCAACGTTACAACAAGCAGTTTGGTTATTTTTTTACAGCAGAGACTTCCTACCAACCTTCGCATGTGACATGCTGATTGAGTTTTTAATTTTTTTCTTAATGTTGAAGCGTGTGCAGTAAGCTGATAAAATCCACCAGCCAAGCATGTATTTTAGTGGCCAAATTATAAATTGCCTTTGTGTCACAAAGGGTTGTTCCGATACCAACATTTTGACTTCAATACCAATATTTGCCTTGGTACATTGGTATCATCCACAGTGGGTGTATCTTAATTGGAGACGCCGGGCTCGCATTATGTTCGGGACCGGAGTAACATAATGTGAGCCCGGCGTCCCCAATTAAGAGCCACAGACCGCGGCTGCTTTGTATTGATACCAAATCGATAACTCGGCAAATCACTGATAACAAATAATGTCTTCAAAAAATCTATACAGAAGTATTTGACTACTTAACTGTAGTATATGTTATAGACAATAGTATTTAGTATATAGTAAATTAGCCTATTACATTCTATAGGAATAATTGCCCCTAATGTGTAATATAAACACCCAGTTTTCCACCTAAGGGGTTCATTTATTAGCTTTTTACTCCTAGTAGCTGATCCATTGGGGTCCTGTATGTTCGGCTTTCATTTAATAATTTCTTCTAATTTCAAAATTGAATTTTGAATAATCAAACCACATTTGAATAAAACTAAACATGATTGTTAATTAGCAAAGTTTAATCAGTTGTGCTAGTTCAGGGATAGTTTAAATACATGAACTGGCTTGGGGTGCCAAGGAGAGGTTTAGCCCAGAACCACTGGGCTACAGTATTGACCCATGGTCTGTCCACGCAAGACTTACTGGGGTGATGAAGCATTTCAATGAAAGCCAACTACAGTGCCTTATTCCCAGAGCGGCGGTAGAAGTAAAGAAGTCCCCCGCCTATGGGAATAACTCTGTAGTGTTCGGTAGTGAAGGATTTTCTTGCATAAAGTAAGATTTTAAGTTAGTAAGATTTACTTGACAAACTGAAAATGTACCTGCATTTGGTGCTTGGCGGATGTGAATTTTGGACCCTCTATGTGAATCTCCAGATGTCTTTTGGGTTGTTTGGGTTGGCATTGACCTGATTTATTGTTCCTCAATTTCGTATAGACCTGGAGGGTAGCCTGCTGCAGAGGTAGCGAATGAAGACATACACAAATATCAGCTACTGTGAGTGAAATTATTTGGTTATATTTTGGTTCCTGGAATAGCAGAAATCCAGTCAAGGGCATTCAGGTAAAGATGGGTAAAGCTTCACTACGGGTTTTGACTTTCTGACATCTGTGATGTATGTAATAGGGGAATGGTCACTAATAGGGCTGGACGATATATGTATATACAGTGGGGAGAACAATAATTTGATACACTGCTAATTTTGCAGGTTTTCCCACTTGTAGAGGTCTGTCATAGGTACTAGGGGTGGAACGGTACATGTATTCCTATTGAACCGAAACGGTACGGATGTCACAGTTCGGTGCATGAATTTAAACTGAGAATACGAGGTATAAAAATAAATTAAACTCAACGTGCAAATTAATTAATGTAATGCGGAACTACTGTTAGATACGCAAGTTGTTTATGGCCAATTAATCTGTAGCCCCGCCTTAGCTCTGAAGCTAAGTAGCCGAGCTCCACTTATGTATGCAGTTTTCTGTCAGATCGACGGTCTGGTGACTGAGTCAGCACTAAGGACGGGTATTGGTGGCGACCCACAAGAGTTAGAGGACCCGCCGACCTCTAAGATCGCAAGTTTGGGAAAACTTTGGTTTCCCCGTCAGTTACAGTCATAGATTGTATATATTGGTTACAGTAGTACAGGCGATGGAGTGGTGGATAAGATGAGGACTGTGTGTCAGCGTTGTTCAGCAGCTGTTGGGTATGTGAGTGGAAATACATCTAACATGCTAACGGATATCAGTCGCAATCACCCAGATGTGTTCGCTCAGGGGAGAAACTCTATGACACTAGATGGTACAGCTTGAGACATGCACAATAAAAAAAATTGTGTTGTGCATTTTTGTTTAGCATTTTTTTTTACTCTTGTGTAACGTTCCACCCCTAATAGGTACATAGGTAGACTAACCGTGAGAGACGGAATCCATAACAAAAATGCAGAAAATCACATTGTATGATTTTTCAGTAATGAATTTGAATTTTATTGCATGACATAAGTATTTGATACATCAGAAAAGCAGAACTCAATATTTGGTACAGAAACCTTTGTTTGCAATTAGAGATCATACGTTTCCTGTAGTTCTTGACCAGGTTTGCACACTACAGCAGGGATTTTGTCCCACTCCTCCATACAGACCTCCAGATCCTTCAGGTTTCAGGGCAGTCGCTGGGCAATACGGACTTTCAGCTCCCTCCAAAGGTTTTCTATTGGGTTCAGGTCTGGAGAGTGGCTAGGGCTAGGCCACTCCAGGACCTTAAGATGCTTCTTAAGGAGCCACTCCTTAGTTGCCCTGGCTGTGTGTTTCGGGTCATTGTCATGCTGGAAGATCCAGCCACGACCCATCTTCAATGCTCTTACTGAGGGAAGGAGGTTGTTGGCCAAGATCTCGCAATGCATGGCCTAGGGCTGCACGATATTGGAAAAAAAATTACACTGCAATGTTTTGTTTCCCAACGATATATATTGCGATATTGCAAGCCATCAATGTAGGCTACAGTCAATAATTACGAATCCATGATACTAATAATCTCACTCCGTTTTAAGTGATCAGACAAATTGATTTTTTTCCTTGTTTTGTGGCCACAACTCCATAACACTCCAGACAAATGCGTGCTTTTAGTCAACATCCTAATTTTTGTAGATAAAATAGTCCCAAAGTTTTTGACTTTCTTTTTGGTACGAAACCATCCTTTTTTCATGTGTAATGCGTATCTTCGTCGCTCATCTTTCGCTAGTACAGGACTGCCAGTGACAGAGAATGTTGGCTGCAACATGTTCTCCATTTAAAATGACAACCCTTGGACATTTGTGATGACTGTGGTATTAACTTGCGCTTTCATTTTGTCATGTACAGACACGTATAACGCTATAGTATTGGGAAGCATATATTATTTTATCGGCTATAATTCATCATGCTCCTGATGCATTATAGCCGACAAAATTATGTTACCTTAAAAACAACACACACGGTGATTGACAACACGCACTTTATTTTCTGAGAGGAGCGTAATGGTAATTTCAATGGAATGGGTGCGCTCGGAAGATATTGTATAGCTAGTTAGTAACATAACGCATAGCAAGCGTTATCAACATTTTGTTTTGTGTTAATAAAATATAGCCCTTATTTGCAGTAGGCCTCCTGTAAGCAACAACCTTGTTCCAGATTGTCACCGATTGTTTTCATTCTATAATTTGACAACTTGGTAAACACTGCATCAAGGCTACTTTCCTTTGATTGACAACAGAAAGTGAAAACGTCTGCGACAAATTTTCTGCGACAATATTTTGGTTGGTGTGGGCTTAACGCCAGTGTAGCTAAGTTGAACCTTAAGTCTCCGTGGTGAAACCAAAAATCGACACAGAAACTAACTAGTTTCAAGGTATTGTTTATGTGGACTTTGCACCCGAGTGAACTTATACGCAAAGCTGCAACCGGCAGCTGTTGTTGATCTGTTCTGTATGCTGTTTGCACATGAAAATAAATCTGTGTAATTTATTTTTGTATATTTAAAGGGTCACAGACACTCGTCAATTACAATTTATAAAAGCCAATTGAATCTTATAATCTTATCAGTTAACGGTTAATAATCGGATAACGAGTTGCGGATGTCGGTAAGGAAAATTAGAAATGAACATCCCTAGGTGCTACCCTTCTTCATATCGCATGTTCCGGCAATGTGACTATCGCACATGCGCACATCGCGATGTCGATGCTAAAACACAACAGTTGTTCAGCCCTAACATGGCCCCATCCATTCTCCCATCAATATGGTGCAGTTATCCTGTCCCCTTTGCAGAAAAGCATCCCCTAAGAATGATGTTACCACCTCCATGCTTCACGGTTGTACTCATCCTTCTTCCTCCAAATACGGCGAGTGGAGTTGAGATCATAAAGCTCTACTTTTGTCATCAGACCACATGACCTTCTCCCATTCCTCCTCTGGATCATCCAGATGGTCATTGGCAAACTTCAGACGGGCCTGCACATGCGCTCGCTTGAGCTCGGGCACCTTGCGGGCGCTGCAGGATTTAAATCCATGACGGCATAGTGTGTTACTAATGGTTTTCATTGAGACTGTGGTCCCAGCTCTCTCCAGGTCATTAAACAAAGTCTTGTTGTGTAGTTCTGGGCTGATCCCTCACCTTCCTCATGATCATTGATCCCCCACGAGATGAGATATTCATGGAGCCCCAGACCGAGAGAGATTGACCGTCATCTTGAACTTCTTCCATTTTCTAATAATTGCGCCAACAGTTGTTGCCTTCTCACCAAGCTGCTTGCATATTGTCCTGTAGTCCATCCCAGCCTTGTGCAGGTCTACAATTTTATCCCTGATGTCCTTACTCAGCTCTCTGGTCTTGGCCATTTTGGAGAGGTTGGAGTCTCAGTGTGTGGACAGGTGTCTTTTATACAGGTAATGAGTTCAAACAGGTGCAGTTAATACAGGTAATGAGTGGAGAAGAGGAGGGCTTCTTAAAGAAAAACTAACAGTTCTGTGAGAGCTGGAATTCTTACTGGTTGGTAGATGATCAAATACATATGTCATGCAATAAACTGCTAATTAATTATTTAAAAATCATACAATGTGATATTCTGGATTTTCTCACAGTTGAAGTGTACCTATGATGAAAATTACAGACCTCTACATGCTTTGTAAGTAGGAAAACCTGCAAAATCGGCAGTGTATCAAATACTTGTTCTCCCCACTGTCCATAGTCAGAACAACCTATCCACACATCGTGGATAGATTATGTAGTCATTTTTTAACCATCAAAGTGGCAAATGTTCTTTGCGCTATCGGGTGAATAAGCGTGCATAACGCACTTTATTTACCCACAAGAATTAACTTTTTCTCTGCGTTTTAAAAATGATACAGCTGTCAGTGTATGGATGCATTTGGGAAGTGCAGAATTGGAAGATTTTAAATAAGATTTCAAACAGAGGAATTCAGCGTAAATTTTATTTAAATAAAATGTATTATTATTATTATTATTTTGTCTGTGGCAGAAATGCTGAACGCTGGTGCAGAGGGGGTATAGCGACACTGTCTGTACATTGCTTTTTATAGTATTTACTTTTGCCACCAACAGCTTAGACCAATTTTTACAAGTATTTAGTATGGCTCTATAAATTTGGTTTTATTTTTTGGACAATTCCGTTTTGTTTTTCCAGGCATGACACTGACTTTGCTTATTGCATAACAGAAGTCTAGCCAGTACAAAAACTAAAGCAGAGACAGACCAAGTAACATTTCCTCAGATATCGACTTAGAGCGGAACAATGACAAATAGCTATATTTAAAATTTTCTATCAAACACAGACGTATGGGCAAAGCCATAACCTGTCATAGCACTCATGCTAGCTTGAACCTGCTCCTTAAGTGAGAGAGCTGCCAGACGAGGGAGAGAAACGCGTAATCTTTGTGGGCAATTTAGAATGGGAGTAAATATCGGTGTTTTATAGCTGCTAACGTTCAAGCACATTACGATGTTTGAATAATTTGATAAAGGTGCATGCTGGCCAAGTTTGGTAGACACAATGCATATATCTATACACTGTAAGAAATTTGCATCCTGCGTTGTCAGATTTACTTAACAATATTATGTTTGATTTAACCAACATGTTGTTTCTCCTCATTTATGAAGATAGTATGTTTGATTTATACAACATGTTGTGTTTCTGAGGAAAACGTATGTGAACCTCTAGGATAAGCAGTTAATTTGAAGGTAAACTAGATTAATGTGTTCCCTAGGGCTGCAGCCATTGATTATTTTATTAATCGAGTATTCTACCGATTATTCCACTGAGTAATCGAATAAGAAATACTTTCATTTTATTGAAGAGCAATAATATTCAATACTTTGGTTTAATTTTCGGAAAAAGCAAACTTTTTATTGATTTCATTGCTTACAATATCATCTTTCAATAAACTAAACATATTAATGGCAATTAAGTGCCATATTACATTGTTTTCAATGAAAACATTTTCTGAAATGGAATAACAACCTAAAAAAAAACTAACGCATACATTAAACATGCATAAACATTACTTTAACTTGTGCAACTTTCAGAACTACAAGTTTCAACCTGAGACCGATCTGTATATAGGTCTATATGTAAATATTCGTTATACTCAACCTATTTTCATTCATATATTTGATTACAATATCACACAGCTCTGATACACTTATGCTAGTAGATCATTGATCAGCTGTTTCTATGTGAAGAGAGACAGTGTTGGGCACCAATTTCTCTCAATCAGCTGTTTTCCCGAAGGGATAGTGAACAAGTCAGCTCTTTAGATCAAATTGTGGTCACCACTACATTTTTTCTTGTCTTTGTTTTTGGTAGTTGTTGTTTTTGGTGTAGTTTCATCGTCCATACGATGGAATGGATGATTAAGTTAGACTCAATGTTTTCTGTTGAGATGCTGAAGCATTGAAGTTGTGGTCTTATTGTTGTAAGCTATTTTGATTTTGCAGACTGTAGAGTTTTTGTTTTAATTACGTTTGAACTGATTCCAAACTTTGGAAACTTCCTGTAGTTTTCTCCAGCCTGTCTGTTCTCTTAGCTCCTTACTATTTACGCTATCTTTTTTCATTGTGTAATCTGCGCCATCAGTCTTCATGGCATGTTTTGCCAGCAGCGTCAGCCCGGTGTACGACAGTAATAATCATCCGTGCGGAAACAATGTGAGCGATATTTTGTTGGTATCACTGATTAAACGAAGATTCAAGGCAAATCATTATGCATTGATGTTTTCAGTAATCAAATTATTCAAGTTCGTTGGGGAGTTGTTTCAGCCCTAGTGTTCTCAATCATTCATGTGTGAGTGGGCACCCTGTTTTATTTAAAGAACTATCAAAGTCTGATCTTCACACATGTTTGTGGAAGTGCAGCATGGCATGAAGGAGATTACTGAGTTAAAAAAAGCATCTCTAAACAGTTTGGACTCACCAATCCACATTCAGACATGCTGTGTACAAGTGGAAGACATTGAAGACCATTGTTACCCCCCCCCCCCCCCCCCAGGAGTGGTCGTCCAACAAAGATGACTCTAAGAGCAAGGCATGTAATAGTCTGTGAGGTTACAAAGGAAACCATGGAAAATTCAAAGCAATTTAGGGCCTCTCTCACATTGACACATGTCCACCATCAGGAGAACACTGCACAACCATGGTGTACGATGGCACACCATTGCAAGGGGAAAGCCACTCCTCTCCAAATAGTACATTGCTGCCCATCTGCAAATTGTGCAGGATCACGTCAGTAAGCCAGAAGTCCATTCGAAAAATGTTTTGTGGACGGATGAGACAAATCAAATATTTTGGTTTAAATTTGATCTGTTATGTTTCTTGATAAGATAACACTGCATTCCAGAATAAGAACCTTATTCCATCTGTGAAACGTGGTGGTAGTATCATGGTTTGGGCCTGTTTTGTTGCATCTGTTCCAGGATGGCTTGCAATTATTGATGGAACAATGAATTCAGAATTATTCCAGCATATACTAAAGGAAAATATAATCTGTCTGTCAGCTGAATCTCAAGAGAAGGTGGGACATGCAGCAACACAACGGCCCTAATTACACAGTGCGTTCTACCATAGAATGGTTAAAAAAGAATTAAGTTAATGTTTTGGAATGAGCAAGTCAAAGTCCTGACTAGGGCTGGGCAATATATCGATATTATATCGATATCGTGATGTTGGACTGATTATCGTCTAGATTTTGGATATCGTAATATCGTGATATCACAAAAGTGTTATCTTTTCCTGGTTTTAAAGGCTGGATTACAGTAAAGTGATGTAATTTTCTGAACTTACCAGACTGTTCTAGCTTTTCTATTATTTTCCTTTACCC
>JACXGM010015830.1:8234-21086 GCA_016801145.1 Umbra pygmaea
TTAGGGGTTTGGGAAAGGCTTACATCGAATTAACAGCAAGGTCTCACTGTGCGCCAATCGCGGACTTTTCCGTGAAACTGCCACGGAATTTGATCCGTGTCCATTTCACAGAATTTTCGGCCATTCCGTGGAACTGTCACGGATTCTGAGGTTCATATTCCGTGGCAGTCTCACGGATTTCTAGGAGATCAGGCTGGTAGAAAACCAGGTGTCAGAATGAAGTTGTAATGTCAAAATTAAGTCACAATTCACCTAACAAACAAACATGTTTGATTATTTATAGTATTGTGCAGGCATGCAAACAGGTCAGGGGTAAAAAAGGTGAGAAGGATACGGCGAACCCCCGACCTTCTAGCAGGGGTCTCCAAAATCTTCCATGGAGGGCCTAGTGTATGCTGGTTTTTGGTCTTTCCCTTCAATTACAGCATATTTAGGACCTAGATTGCCAGGTGAGGGGAGATCCTAACCAATAAGTGAGCTACTCCATCAGGCTTGTACAAGGTAAAAGCGAAAACCTGCATACACTAGGCCCTCTATGGAAGGGTTTGGAGACCCCTGTTCTAGGGGCATGCTTACACTCTAGGAGCAAAATTAAGAGGCTAGATCAATGTAGATTCTGTGCCCTTGTAAACCATGTCATGTTCTTTTAACCATAGAGATTTTTTGCATACATCATAAAAAACAATTAAACAAAATGTATTACCTGTGTTGAACTACTTTATTTTATTATGTCAAAAGCATCAAATGTTTTTATATTTCCAAATCATTATCCTGCTTTTTTCTTAGCTTCACTTTTTTCTGCTCATGACAAGACACATGTTACTATATCAATGAGGACTGGTAAGTTGATTCGCCGTCCTACACACATAGTTACTAGAATGTCAGACACAGTTAAAAACCTTTCTGTGTATAATAGTAGTTGGGCTCAGACACACACGCCAGGTACCGCTGATGTTACCAAGCACGGAACACCTTGTTGCACGCCACCGGTTCTATTTTGCAGCTGTTCACGGGCACTCAGTTGAGAGTCTGAACTTCTAGATGGGTGAACTGTATTTGTTGCCTGCTTGTTGGTTAACAGCTAGTGACCAGTTAACGAGGGTTGGCTATCGGTCAGGAAAAAAACCTCAGCATCCCTAAAGATGACAACACTTTTCCAGACATATTTTGAGGTGGGAAAACTTGTCTTATATTTGGACCAATATGGTATTATTTTTCTGAAGTCAGTATTGTTCATAAATGAACAATTAGCTTAAGGTTAGCTAACATTATAAAACATTACTGTAACATTATCTGACAGGACAGTTAACATTGTAAACTAGCTTACCTATGTATTACTACTTGTGTTGCCTGTCTATTTATGTTATATTTGAGATTGAGTGTCACGGATAGGAGGAATGAGTCAGGAGCAGGTAGTGCGATCTTCTTTAGTTTAATAAGAAGCGTCGGAGCACGAAAACAGCAGAACACAACGATGAACAATAACACAGAGCAAGTCCCGTTACTGACAGGGAAAACTAAGTACTCATACACTGTATCGGCTAAATAACATAAAGCACCTGTTACACACAAGAAAGCGGATATAATGTACTCCAACAACAATTCCGTACTGTAGCAACAATACCCCACAACCATTGAACGGAAACAGGAAGATATTAGTGGGCCTGATTGCCCAACAATCGGCAGCTGTGGGGAGTGGATCAGTGGTGTTCAGTAGACGGGGGACGCTGAGCGCTGGATCCTGTGAGCGCCAGTAGAGTGAGTCCCGTGTCCTCTAGCGCTGACAATGAGTAACATTAGATAATTCTCTCTCATCACAAATATTTGATAATGCAACAGTAAGAGCATAATGTAGCCACCACTAATGTTACATATTGTAGAAGAACCAGAAGGTAGGCTATTTCTTGTTCCAGGCCATATATAAGAAAAATGAGCCCTTTCCTACCTAAAGTAACATTAACTGACCATCTTCCTCATCATCAGGCATCTTTCTCTTCTTTGAAAAATATTTTAACAAACTCATCTAAAAATGCAATCAATATTTTAATACATAGTTTATATAAACACTATTATTTTACTGACGTTTATTGAAGTAACTTTCGGTATTATAATTCACTGGGCTCAAATTTAAATGTTGGGCAAAGTCCAAAGTCTAGCAACAATCTAAGAGTTTTGCACATAAACTAAAGCTAAAAATAAGTTACTTGTGAACATACTAAACAGATTTTAGTGTGAACATAAACAGATTTTTTCCCAGTTATTACATTAGCTTTAGTTAGACTTTAGACATTAACCTGTCGTGTGATTTCGGCTTAATTAAGAGTTTGTTAACATTTAAAGCTACACTGTGTATTTCGTTAAGTTGATTCTTAGCAAAAAAATTTTGTTCTTTCGAAGATATGTGCTCATTCATGTGTAATTACTTCCACCAATTAATCAAAGTATTTTCGTAAGCGTAGAATCTTCCATTCACAATACATACAATGGTGCCACTCGAATTGTGGCAGCCATCTTACGCCTACATCTTTAAAATACATTAGCCAAACAGGGACATACCTGGAAATTCAAGCTTGGCGTTTCGCGCTTTTACACTAGTGGCACAGTGAGGAATGCCAGGGGGAGATTACTCATGACTGCCGTCAAATTTCAAAGTCTGTTGAAGATGTAAGATCATCCCTATTCTCGAGAACATGTAATGTCAGTGCTGGCCCAAGTTGTACAGTAGGCAAGAACGTTCGCCTGGCAACACAAACTGGGATTTTCGGTTTCAAAATAATAGCGCTTGTGGTTCATTGCAATAATTATTGTTTATTCATTGCAAACGTAGTGTCCATGTTCATGTTTTGCTAAAATTAGTATTCTGTTGGAATAAAACAGCCTCTAGTGAATCTTTTTCAAATGTAATCATGTTTTCACATGAGACACTGACAATTTATTCAATGAAATTGTGTGTACAACATATTTGTTACTTCTCTTAATAAAACATGTTAAAATATTATTATCTTTACACACAAGAAAATTGCATTTGGTTACACTTCACGGGCTGTGTAGTGAATTAACAATGATTATTGCAATGAATCAAAACGACCACTATTGTTTTGAAAGAAAAAACTAATATCCAGGTTCACATTGCTGGTATAATAACGCGAGAGGCTAGACCCGTATTCAGTTTCTTGTCATATACAACTTCACCACTAGATGGGAGCAATTCTTACACAATGCATCTTTAAGTTATCTGGAAAATTATTTCACAATATAGCTATAATTAGTTGGCCATGATATCAAGAGAGAATAACTTAAATGGTGAATGTTCTTTTAAACTGTAAAAGCTATCTAACTTAACCCCTGAGCATTCAGGGGGAGATCCCTGCCCCAAATTTTTAAGCTTAGAATCTTGGGATTGTAGGAAATATCTCAGTTTTAGTGTAGCTATACAATTCACAACGTTACGACTACTTAATGTCATCTATGTGTCTTGAAAACATTTATGATTTTTTTCACTTCATAGAAAATAAAATAAGGAATAACATAAAAGCTCACGAATGCAATATTTAAGTTATATATACATGTCTCATATGTCCTTAAAGCTTAAAATGTTGGCAAATATCTTGGTTTTAAAATAGCTATGACAAAGAGATAATTATTAGTCATAATGTGACTTAAGTAGCCAGTAACAAAAGCTGTTAGCTTGTTCACTCAGCTAGCCATTTTTGTACCTCAAATGAAATCAAATGTCAAAAGGACATTTACTTAGGAAATATAAGTAAGCACATTGAGAAAATAACATTTTACTACAAAATAGTACTTACAGTCGTAAATCCTTCTTTTTGGTTATCAAAGGGTCCCAGTAATGACATAAAGCATAGTTTTCCCAGGTAAAATCCATCTTGTTATGTGAAAATTGCAATTACTTGACCGGACCGTTACCGAATGTATCCATGAATAAATTAACTTTGTGTAGTTGAACCGCGGGCCTGCACATCTGAACAAAAGATGGATGTGAAATTGTGAAACAGCTCAGCAATTTCGGACCAAAAATATTTGCAAGATTATCAATTTTAACTGAAGATTGACAGAGATCATTTACTAAAGAAATTTGTTCCGTCTTACGACACAGATGTAAACGGCATCTTCTTCTTCGTTGGTGTTTAACGGCGGTTGGCATCCAACTGTAATGGTGCATTACTGCCATCTACTGTACTGGAGTGTGGGCCAGAGACAGGCCTGACCTAGATCCGACCACCCAACCCTGTGGCCCTCAAGAAAGAAAACAATATGTTAAAACAAACACCCACCCTCTGTCCCCCCAGGCAAGTTCTCCATAGTAATCCCTTGGACACCAGCCTCCCTCAACCTGTCCCCCATACACCCTCTCTCCCTCACATAGTGCCAGCACTGAATCAACACATGCTCCACAGTCTCCTCTGACTCACAATTATCACACATGCCTGTAGGGTGTTTCCCTATTATATACAGTGAACCATTCAATCTACAGTGCCTTATTCTAAGCCTAGTGTAGATGGCCCCCTCCCTCTTTCCACCCCAACCTTCCTCTAGAGGCGGTGGAGATGGCTTCCCTTAGCCCCTCCATCCCACTGCTCTGTAAACATGATCACAGTGCATTTTTTTCTAAAATATACTTTTACGAATAATGCTACAGATCATTGGCTGTTCACTCAATCATTCTAAAATGTTAGACATATGTGGCCAGCCCCTAAGCAACCTGATTTGAATTGGTTACAGCACCCTATCTCAATATATGGCTTTGTAGGGTTCTTTCAAAGAGGATGTAGAAAAATAAAAATAGAAAATAATTAAGCATTTTCTTTATTTCATCTTGTGCCATATTCACTGTGTATATTTATTTGAAATTAATTTTACATTTACATTTACAAACATTTCAAAGTCTTCTCTTATAAAAATATCAACCATATGTTTGTCCTTGCCTCAGGTCCAGTGTAACAAGAGGTTAACTTTGAGTATGTTTTTTTAGGGAGAATTTGACAATTAGCGGGCGATCCCTAAGAGGTTAATGGTAGCTTGTTAAATCTACCTTTCTTTTGTTGTCTTTCTTTACTCGTCTCTCCCTTCCTCTCCTCTGATGCGTGTAGCCAGGGCTCTGGTGTCGCAGAAAGATGTTATAGCATTGTGCCGACATGGCTTCACTGTCAAACAGAAATTTTGTTTAGCATTGGGTAAGATTTGAACCTGTGAGCTAGTGACTCATTGATAATTATGTACACCATTAGGCTATTTTAAACAGACTTTTGGCTCCTACAAGAGCATAAATGTTTGTTTCATAACCACATAGGTCATGGTTACCAAGAGAGGCAACATTCTTTAAAATGTGATGTCTCTTTCAATACAATAACAACTCTTTAATGATACAGATATGCTATGTTAAGGAGGTCAATTAGAAACAGCTGTGAGCCAAAGGCAGCATTGAATCAACAACTGTTTGTGCACACCGATGCCACCTGGTGGCCAAAAACTGTATTTTCTTTTTTGATGCATCACCGTTTAACACGATGCATTTCAGTTTTTACCACAGGGTTTCAAACATAGTGCTCTGTACACAATATTAGGCAGGTGATCATAACGTTTTGGCTGATCGGTGTATACAGTATGTACTGTACAGTATTGAGAAATTATGAACAGTATATGTACAGTAATAGATCAATTAATATAAAGTGAATGAGCATCTAGCAGATGATGATGTATAAAAATACAGTACGACTGTAATTATACAGTTTATGCAGTATATGCAGACTGAATATTCTGTATATAGGGTACAAAGACAGTACTTTAACAGAACGTGATAAAGTGGTGCAAAAGAGGTCATACACAAAATGGCTGCCAGGTGGCTCCAGGGTGCACATTCATCCAAACCATTTCTCTTTAGACACAGTAATGTCTAGTGTACAACAGCGTGTTTATCAATAATAAAACAACTACATTCTAAAGATAAATGTATTATTTGTATTATCATAAATGTTTCATCTAAACTGCCTACTGTATATATTTAAAATATATTTAAAATACCTTTTCATGTACGAAATCCTGCACAGTCTAATCAGTTATTCTCAACTCCGCCGAAAACATGAAAATCCCCATGGCTCACATAGCGTAGTGGGGATGATCAATGTCTTTCAATCGGACAAGGAGGTTTTGACTACAGCGTGTGAGTAGACAATCTTTATGGTGTCAAAGTACATTAATCATACACTGTTTGTTACTGCTTTCATTTTTAATATTTGCATTTCAGAACCTTAGGAATCGGACAGCAGCCAACGACACAAACACATGCCTATTAACTTAATAATAAAACCGTGAAGTAGGCTATCTTTCAATTCAGGACAGCGCCACTTCTCACAAGTACAGATAGGATTAGAGATTAATTGTTTAACTGACACGTAACCGCGATCAGCTTTTAATTTATAAATGTAGTCTACTGGTATGGGGTACCATTTGGGCCAAATTAATGTTCACTGTTTTGTCTATGTATTTGGTAAAATTGTCAATGTCGTTGCCTTTGTCGACTGCTTTGTTGTTTGCGTTGGACTGTTGGTCATCTGCTTCGATGTTACAATTCTCTTCCTTGTCGTCTTCCTTGTCATTACCTTTGTCATCTCCCTTGTCGTTACCTTTGTCGTCTCCCTTGTCTTTACCTTTGTCATCTCCCTTGTCGTTACCTTTGTCGTCTCCCTTGTCGTTACCTTTGTCGTCTCCCTTTACTTTTTTTATCTTCCTTGTCGTCTGGCTAGGACGGAGTGGTACTGGTTACATTACGTTGTATACAATTTGTGCAAATTCTACAGTTACACAACTTCGTTTTTTTAAGCATTTTATTTTTTATATTGAAGTGGACAGCTGCTGTTCATTGTACACAATTTGGGCAAATTCTACAGTTTAAGAATTTTATTTTTTAAATTTAAGTGGATTGCTGTATCGAAATGAACAGCAGCTATGTTAACAGTATTGTGAAAAAGCAATCAGCAAACCTGTAAGGAATTTTTTTGGTAGTTATTATAATATAACACTAGCTGTAATTCATACCTATTGTGGACGTTCTACCAACCTTTATAATTACATATCAATTAAGAGTTTAAATGGTTGTCATTAAACATGTATAGCTTAGTCCATGATTTGTTGTAAATGACTTGAGGTTTAATTTTAGGGCTCTACTGGTACTTCAGTCCTTGAAGCTAGTAGGTGTGATCCAGATTGTTGTTCAGAATTATTGAAAGGTACATGCAGCTATTGAGGGTTACTGCTTTTTGGTAGCACTCTTTCACCCATTCAACCAGAACGTTTTGGACGAGGTAATTTTATTTCATTGTGCTTTAGCACAAATAACCATGTCCCTCAGATAAATGTATTTAATGTATGAAGATAAGAATTACCTGTATATTACCTGTAAGGATTTTTAATCTTATGGATCGCCTCATGCCTAAATCTTACATTGGCCTAAGTTGTAGTTAAATTGTTACATGTAGAAGAGGTGTGATCCAGATTGTCTGTCTGATTTAATTTGATATGTTGCACCAGTATGATTAATAGCATACACAACGTACGCTCATGGGGAACGCTGATTGACAGAGTGAACTCAACTACATCTTGTTCCCGTCTTGGACTTATACAGTTTAATGTTGTTTGTATAGTTCACTTATCCAAGTCCAGAGTGTCTAAAATCTACCCTACTGTGATGGATGTGTGTGATGGATGCCATGCCTCCCCTCTGTTGGCTGCCTGTGTGGGGGACGGGACTGGGGATTAGGGGTGGGGGGGTGGCCATTGGGTGGGAGGTGCAGGTGTGCTGGATGGAGGGGAGCGCTGGAGAGAAGACCGGGTCTGTTGGAATGACTGTGGTGAGAAATAATTTTTTAATAAATATATTTTTTTTAAGTATAGATTGAAGAAATATGCTTATGCACAGATTTTCTCAAGCATAATGTTTTTAGGCAAAAAGTTTATTAATTTGTAGCATTACATTGTAATCAGTGTAATTATCAGTTTTTGCATATTGATTTTAAAAAGCTTGTGAAATCAGATTATGGTTAATGAGCAATTGTATATCAGATGGTTTGTATCCTGAATGTTAAAAGGACAATGGCCATAGTATCATATACAATTTGAAATGATTTAAGCTTTGTGATATGGTGCATTATCCTGCTGGAAGTAGCCGTCAGAGGATGGGTACATGGTGGTGGCCATAAAGCAATGGACATGGTCAGAAACAATGCTCAGGTAGGCTGTGGCATTTAAACGATGCCCAATTGGCCCTAAGGGGCCTAAAATGTGTCAAGAAAACATCCCCCAAACCATTACACCACCACCACCAGCCTGCACAATGGTTAC
Organism: Umbra pygmaea; assembly: GCA_016801145.1. Classification (NCBI taxonomy): domain Eukaryota; kingdom Metazoa; phylum Chordata; class Actinopteri; order Esociformes; family Umbridae; genus Umbra; species Umbra pygmaea. Next base: position 16,593 of record JACXGM010015830.1, read on the forward strand.
AAGGCATGATGGATCCATGTTCTCATTCTGTTTACGCCAAATTTTGACTCAGAACAGAAATTCAGACTCATCAGACCAGGCAACATTTTTCCAGTCTTCAACTGTCCAATTTTGGTGTGCTCTTGCAAAATGTAGCCTCTTTTTCCTATTTGTAGTGGAGATGAGTGGTACCCGGTGGGGTCTTCTGCTGTTGTAGCCGATCCGCCTCAAGGTTGTGTGTGTTGTGGCTTCACAAATGCTGTGCTGCATACCTCGGTTGTAACGAGTGGTTATTTTAGTCAAAGTTACTTGTCTATCAGCTTGAAGCAGTCGGCCCATTCTCCTCTGACCTCTAGCATGAACAAGGCTTTTTCGCCCACAGGACTGCCACATACTGGATGTTTTTCCTTTTTCACACCATTTTTTGTAAACCCTAGAAATGGTTGCGTGTGAAAATCCCAGTAACTGAGCAGATTGTGAAATACTAGCAGACTGGCCCGTTTTGCACCAACAACCATGCCATGCTCAAAATTGCCTAAATCACCTTTCCTTCCCATTCTGACATTCAGTTTGGAGTTCAGGAAATTGTCTTGACCAGGACCACACCCCTAAATGCATTGAAGCAACTGCCATGTGATTGGTTGAGTAGATCATTGCATTAAGGAGAAATTGAACATGTGTTCCTAATAATCCTTTAGAATAGAATAGAATATACTTTTATTGTCCCCTCCGGGAAATTTGTCCTGGACTCACGTGCATGCTGCAAAGTAGTAGTAGCTGCCATTTCATACAATAAATACATGTTATTAATCCGGATAACAGCTAAACAAAAACAAAACATACACACACCAGGTTATTGCACACTTCTCAGGCCTATCTGTTACAAATCTATTTAAAATTTTGATTAAAAATTTTGATGGAGACTCGAACAAAAGAGTATTTAAAACGGTTCAATTTAGTTTTAGGGATTCTATACCTTCTACCAGATGGCAAGAGCTCGTATTCCGTTTGGAGGATATGAGACGGGTCCAACAAAACTCCCTGTGCCTGCCTGAGTACAGACCGCTCATAGATGGATTGAAGGGAGAGCATATCAGTCCTCCCCATCACTTTCATAGCAGTCTGTACCAGGCGCTGCAACTTTGCAATAGACTAAGTGGAGAGATTGCCAAACCACGCCGTCATCCCATACCTAACACTCTCCATCACTGCCTGATAAAATAAAAGCATGATTTTCTGGCTGACACCAAACACCCTTAGTCTGCGTAAAAAATACAGTCTTTGCTGTAAACGGGAACATACATAATCTACATGGTCACTCCAACTTAAAAGGTTATCCAGGTGAATACCCAGATACCTATAAGAAGTGACCTGTTCGATGTCCTCCCCGTGAATGGACAAAGGGGTATGATCCCCCACTGACCGAGGGTCAAACACCATCTCCTTAGTTTTTTTTTTGTTAATGGAGAGATGATTCTTGTCGCATCACAGACCTCCGTGTAGTACATTGAAGGATCTAAGTTCTGGTGAAGCAGACCAAGAATGGCTGTGTCGTCAGACAATTTAAAAAACAGGTTGCCCAGGAGGCTACTAGTACAGTCGTTAGTATAGAGGGTGAACAGAACCGATGAACTTACACAACTATGAGGTGCACTTATACTGATGCATTTAGACTCCGAAAATGAGTCATTTATCGTTTTGGAATCTATCTGTTAAATAATAATAAAACCATTTAATAATAGAAGGATTAACATTAATCTGAGTCATTTTCTGTAAGAGCAGATGAGGCCTCAGTGTATTAAAAGCAGACTTGAAATCAATGAACAAAAGGCGTGCATAAGCTTTTGGATCCTCCAGGTGCTTAAGGGTTAGGTGGGTAATGCTATTAATGGCATCATCTGTGCTCCTCCCCTGCCTATAAGCAAACTGGAGAGGATCTAGTTCAGTGTTGACTTCCGATTTTAGTATGGATACCATGTATTTTTCAAAACATTTAATAACAACAGAAGATAAAGTCACCGGTCTGTAATCATTGTTTTCTTTAGGACAGGGTTTCTTTGGAATGGGAATAATGGTCGATTTTTTTCCATAGAACCGGAACCAAATGGGAATCTACAGACCTCTGAAACACAGGGCACCAAGCAGGGGTTAGCTCTGCAGCAAAGGTCTTAAGGAGAAAAGGTGAGTGTATATTGCCAAAATATCACAGCTAAGTGTAACCTCCAGGCACACTGCTATGTGTCTTGCCACATCCTTCAGACTACAACAAAAATAACTACAGTTTAAAAAATAAAAAAAATTGGCAAGTAAGTCATTGATACTGTTAATACTTTAAATTAATCTTTTCAGGGTGAGTTTAAATACTTCAATATAACAAACAGTCCTGATGTAATATTAGAAACCTCTACTATCCTTTTTGACGTTTCTAACAGGAACTCTTGAGAAGACACTGGAAAAGATAAGTAGGAACGCCTCCAGAGATTGATACTGGCCCAACCTTATTTAAGCATGTTGCCTCTGACAAAGATTTCAGATACCAAATCAGATTATTTTCATATTTTTACATTTATTTGGAATTCCATTCAGCCCTTTGACAGGACCGGTCTAATAATTAGTTGAAGTCATATATGGTCATATAATTGAGGAATTTCATGACCCTCAGCCCACCGAACTGCAACCCATCCCCACCCCGACTACGCCTCCATATCCTGTCCATAAATAGTACAAACAGGATTGGTGACAAAGCGCAGCCCTGGCAGAGACCAACCGTCACATGAAACGAGTCCGACTTACTGCCGAGAACCCGGACACAGCTCTCGCTTTGGTCATACAGAGATTGGATGGCCCTAAGAAGGGACCCCCTCACACCATACTTCCGCAGGACCTCCCACAGTATCTCCCAGGGGACCCGGTCATACGCCAAATTCACAAAACACATGTAGACAGGATGGGGATACTCCCAGGCCCCCTCCAGGATCCTTGCGAGAGTAAAGATCTGATCCGTTGTTCCACGACCAGAACGGAATCCACATTGTTCCTCTTCAACCTGAGGTTCGACTATCGGCTGAACCCTCCTTTCCAGCACCTTAGAGTAGACTTTACCAGGGAGAGATTTTTATAATCACTTGTTATATCAGGCTGTTAAATGTCTTAATACTTGCACCTTGATCTGCAGTGAGTTGTTCATCAAACTGGTAGTTTGGGATGGCTGCTGTTAATATACATTTCTGTGTTGTGTGTTGGGAACTGAGTTTTGCTGGACAGTCAGAAGAGGAATCTATAACCGTCAGTCTACCTAGTTTGCCTGCTGTCTCAACCATCGAGAGAGGAACACTCCTTTTCACAATGTTTTTTGATTTGGCTATTGATATTACATTGGATTTTACAGAGGCAGCAGGGGGAACCGTTTACAGAGGCAGCTGGGGGAACGTTAACGAGGAAATGGAGGGCAATGCTGTTGATACAGGTAGCTGGTGGAAAGAGAGCAGAGACTGAGAGGAGAACTGACCCAACGCTCACCTAGGAGCTCTTTGCTCCTCTGAGTAAGGGTTGTCTGACTTCTTACCATTTCTCATACACTTATCTCATTGGACTGTCTTTACATTTTACTTGCCATCCCTCCCTTTTTTAAGTTTCAAGTTTCTTTATTTAAAGTTTCCAATTTAGTTCTGGAGGCGGAACCTACGTGACAGCCCAAGTAAAAAAAGTATATTTAAATTATATGTTTAACCATAAGTATGAATTCAATATATTTAAGTACATTTGAAGTATACTTTCAAAATATACATACCAAAATAATATATTGGAAGTACATTTAGTATAAATAAATTACATTAAGTAAGTTTACTTTTTTGTTGGGGAGTGCCAAGTGGATCAGGCTGGGCGGGAGTCAGACCTCATGGAGAGAGCCATAATGAGGGAGTTTTATTTTTATTTTGTGGGGATATGGTTCTTGGTGGCTGGAAGAATCGAGATTCGAGAACCTATCCCCAACCTTTTGATTACAGTATGTCTTGTCTATCTTGTCCCTACTTGCCCCATAGCGTGAGGATTGACTTTATAGAAGGGTCAGCAGTGTTGAGCTAATGGTGGTTAGCTTAATGGGTTTTGTACAAGTTAGATCTTTTTAGTGCTTTTCGGGCATTAAATTGTTCGCTCATTCGTAGTTGAGCTGTTTGCAGTGTCTCCCTACAGTTTAAACTTTTGCAGTGGTTTTGATTTTTTAAATGTTTGCATTGCCTCATGGTAATTATTTTACAGTGTTTTTGTTTGCTGAATGTTTTCAGGGCCATTCAGAATATACTTTGGAATACACATTCTACTAATGTGCCATAACTACGATTTGTAGCTATGTATTTGAGTGATAATATATAATGTTGCTGCTACCACTATGTTTCTAATAAGAGAGACATGTCATACAGTTTACTTTCCTTACTGTCTCTTCTGCAGAAGTTGTACTAACGCTAATAGTCTAAATGCAGCACTTATATGGAATTGCTACTTTCACTTAGTATA